>JAHKKF010532571.1:33294-69360 GCA_019740295.1 Labeo calbasu
CAGGCGGGGACAGGACACCAAAAACGGGACTGTCGCCAGAAAACTATCACCCTACTGTGGGTTATTAATAACCGCTGCAGCTGCCGCATAATCAACAGAAGAAAGAATCAAGCAAAGTCCTCGTTGTATCTTGAATTTCCACACAGAGGTACGCAATAATACGAGGAGGACATTTTCTGTGATATACCACTATTCGCTGTTAATTTTGAAAAACATTCATTATATCTATCTAGCTACGTGTCCCCATATAGTTCGGCGCCGACAGCCTTGTGGTTAATGCACGACATATGGTGTAACTGTGCTCGCAGCGAACCGAGTTCGATTCCCTCTCTCTGCCCCGTCCTTTCCTGTAATCTCTTTACTGTCCTGTCCATTAAAGGCACAAAAGCCTTTAAAGACCCAAAGCTCACTGATGCCGTCTTTTGCACCGAGGCAATTAGCATAATATTCAACTATGACATTCTTTCTTTAGATGGTCAAAGTATTAGGAAGGCACAGTTGAGATCAAAAGTTTACAGACACCTTGCAGAATCTGCAAAAAGTTAATTATTTTACAAAAATAAGAGGGATCATACAAAACACGTTATTTTTTATTTAGTACAGACCTGAGTAAGATATTTCACATAGAAGACTTGTACATATATACGTCCAAAAGAAAAAATAATTAGTTGAATGTATGACCCTGTTCAAAAGTTACATACACTTTGATTGTTAATACTGTGTTGTTACCTCAGTGATCTACATCTGTGTTTTTTTGTTTAGTGATAGTTGTTCATGAGTCCCTTGTTTGTACAGTTGAACTGCCATCTGTTCTTCAGAAAATTAATTGGGATCCCACAAAATGATCATTATGAAAACTTTGAATTTGAAGATCAGTGTACATTCAACTTATTTTGTCTTTTGGGAAACATCAAAGTATCTTCTGTAGCTTCTAAAAGGCAGTACTAATGAACAAATACGATATTCAGGCAAAATAAGAAAAATATACACATTTTCATTCTGTTCAAAAGTTTTCACCCCCTGACTCTTAACGTTTAGTTTAACTGCATTTTAACTGTTCAGGACAAACAAGGGATTCATGAACAAGTTTCAAAAAAAAAAAAAAAAAAAAACTATGGATAATTCAGGGAACAACACAGTATTAAGAATCAAGTTTATGTCATTTTTATTTTATGTCTACTTTCTCGGCTGTAAAAAGTAAACAATCTAAAATAAATTCATCTACTTTCTCTTGTGGAATATATGTAAACATCTTTATGTGAAATATCTAATTCAGGTCAGTACTAAAAAAAAACATGCATTTTGTTTGATGCCTCTTATTTTGGTAAAATAATTAACATTTGACAGATTCCCCAAGGTTTAGTAAACTTTTGACCTCAACTGTAATTCAAAATTCAAAAAAGTGATAGGAAGCCTACAACAAGTGTAAACTGTAAAAATAGAAAAGGCATTTAGGAAAATTATAGTTTCCAGGACAGTTTTGAACTTTTGAATAATAGTGTTAATAAATGTTTGGTTACTTGCTTCACATCCTGCAAATGAAATGTGCTGTCCTTTGGTCTTTGAACTTGAATGTTTTTCTTTGTGCTGTTTTGTAGGTGAGAACAGAGATCCGAAAATGCCTGCATTGCTGGCTGTCATTATTATCCCGCTCATAGTTTCCTGCTGCCTGATAGTTTCCCTTGTGCTGCTCAGAAGGTAATGAATGATTTAGATTTTCATGTTGTGCTCTTCTATTTGAAAAAGATAAGCTTGAAACAATATTATTGCATCGTCATGTTTTATATATTATGTTTAGATTATTGTATATTTTTAAGATTTCTTTATATAGACAAATAATTTATTTATAGACAAATAATTTTAAGTACACTACCAGTCAAAATTTTTTTTACTTTTTAAAGAAGTCTCTTCTGCTTACCAAGCCTGCATTTATTTGATCCAAAAAACAGTAAAATTTTGAAATATTTTTACTATTTAAAATAAGTTTTCTATTTGAATATATTTTAAAATGTAATTTATTCCTGTGATTTCAAAGCTGAATTTTTAGCATCATTTCTCAAGTCACATGATCCTTCAGAAATCATTCTAATATTCTGATTTGCTGCTCAAAAACCATTAGTAGTATTATGTTGAAAACAGCTGAGTAGATTTTTTTCAGGTTTCTTTGATGAATAGAAGTTCAAAAGAACAGCATTTATCTGAAATAGAATTTTTATGTAACATTATAAATGTTTTTATCATCACTTTTGATCAATTTAAAACACTGCTAAATAAAAGTATTCATTTCTATCATAGAAATATGACAGAAATAATAATTAAAAATGCTTCTTGAACAGCAAAAAAGCATATTAGAATGATTTCTGAAGACTGGAGTAACAATGCTGAAAATGTATCTTTGATCACAGGAATAAATGATATTTTAAAATATATTCAAATAGAAAACAGTTACTTTAAATTGTAAAACTATTTCAAAATTGTACTGTTTTTGCTGTACTTTGGAGCAAATAAATGCAGGCTTGGTAAGCAGAAGAGACTAATTTAAAAAACATTAAATAAAGTACATAGTGTACTTTAAATACATATGACTGAATATTGATTATAGAGTCCTGGAATGAACTGAAATCTGAATTTGCTTCTCTTCCTTCAGACATAAAGACATCATATTCCCAAAAATCCCAGAGCCGACACTTATATTTAAGGACATGCTCATCAACAACATCAGAATGGCAGAGGATCTGCGGGTAAATTGTTCAGCCAGTCATTACTCATTAGTTTCACAATCAGTAACCTTTCAGATTCACACATTATCCTGTAAAAAACCTGTAATTAATATTCTATATTCAATCTCTTTCACCACCAGAGTCCTGCAGATGGCAGATTGTATGTCCCTATTGAAGAAATCGTAGAAAGCAGGATAAGTCTTGAACCTGAGACACCGCTTGTACAAAATCCGACACACAAGCAGGTATAAACAATTCTGATGACTGAAAATATCCAGTGAATCAGGGTGGACTCAGGGTTGAACTTAAAACTTACACTGACGGGAAAATGTCTATGCAAGTAGGAGGAATTAAAGTCCTGTTGTCTGTCTCATCTGTGGATGAATAATATACTCAGGCTCCTCCTACCTTTTCTGAATGGACTTCGACCTCACTTATTACAAGTGCCAGTAAACTGCTCTTCCTGGCACGACAGTGGCTTGTTTTCATTGAATGTATTGTGATAAGAAGATAAGAAAAGCAGTCACCAGACTTTCCTGGGGCAGGTTGGTTGGCTCTGATTATCTGGTATGTGAAGCTTGCACTGTACCCACTCACCGTATCCAGAGGCCACCGGACGACATAAGCAGCTTCATGCATCTTCATAGAGGAACACTGCAAAAAGATTTCATGGAATGTGGAAATTGTGACTTTTGATCTCTTGCGCACCATTACTGAACTTTACTATGCTTGTTTGTATGGCCGCATTTATGGACTCATGGGTGTTTTGCACATAGTTTACAAACTAAATGTACTGCTACAAAAGTGATTTTGTAAAAAAAAAAAAAAAAAAACTTTAAAGAAATTGTTTTCTATACACTGTGAACTGTTACATGTATTAAAGCGTGGTTTACTGTATGCCAGAAAGAAAAATGTTCTTGACTCTAAATGTGTATATATATATATGTTCACAACTTTGGCTGGTGGCTAAACAAATTAATATAGACATAATAATGGATATTGGAAGTCACATGACAAATATTTGGACATTCAAAAAAAAAAAAAAAAAAAGATAATATATGTATATATTTTATAAATTGTACTGAAATATATACCTTGAAAGCTAAAATTGTATTTATTTTCATACTTTCTGTTTAATGTCAAGTCTAAGTGATCATAGTATTTCCCTGTAATTAAACTGTTTGCATAACTGGGCATTCTGTTTAGAGTTGGAACATTTAATTATTCGACGAATAATTAGCAAAGTAAAGACTAGGATAGAAAATACAATTTTACAAACATTTTACAGTTCTATAGTAACTGCTATTTTTGCGGACAGTCTAGCAACTACGATAAATATTTGTATTTCTAAAATCTTAAATGTTATTCAAGCTGCGTAAACAGCACTTCGAGTCCGCCATGTTGGCTCAAAGCTGCTGTATAATTGCGCATAGAGCTCCCCCTACTGGCGGTCTGCGGAGATCCAAAATGGCGGCGGTGTGGTCCTGATGCTGCTGGATGCTTATGAAGCCATACGCTGTGCAGTGTGTCTCTAAAGCGGGTCTGATCGATTTTTATTGGCTCAGTCTCTGTGGCGCAATGGAATAGCGCGCTGGACTTCTAATCCAGAGGCTCCGGGTTCGAGTCCCGGCAGAGATGCAGTGCAGCTCTCGGATGGGGCATGTTAATTGCTTTTAGTTTTGCATTTTGTACAGGTGAAAGACAGGAGTGTAGTGGTTTAAGGCAGCTTTGTATCTGTGTGCGTTGACTAAAAGCATACAGAATAATGTAAGCAATGTAAAGCCTGAAAAATGAAGAGCATTTTAAATGGACTGGTTTATTAAATTCAGTATTAAATGACTGTAATGATGTATCAACAAACAAACAAACAAACAAAATTCTAAGATTTGCTTAATTTATTTTATAAAAATTGTATTTTCTCTCCCTCTCGCTCTCACACACAAATAGACTGATGACAGAATTAAAATGAGTTTAAATGAAATTGCTATAATATATATAAAGCTATATTAATATTATATATTATTCTAACACACAATATTTCTTAACTTAACCCTCTCACATGTGCACATATAATTTTATTTTAATCCCATAAAGCATTTCTAGTAATACAGTGTTTTTATAATTTCGAATTGTAATTCATTAAAAGAGTATGTTTCTTGGTTCACACTCCATTTTGCCTGAACACAGTGATGCTGAGACAAAGGTAAATCTGACATTTAAATCAAATAATTTAAATAGTAAAATAGCATTATAATATTTAAATAGCATTATCAAATTTGCAAGTACTTGAGTCCACGATAAATTCTAAAATTTATCTATGAATAAAAGGGAAAATGCAATACAAAAGCGCCAAAATGGTATATAGCACTACCATTTGATATACAGTAGTAAACTGCCTATATCAGAAGATATTTATGAATAATATGCACATAATAGTGATGGGCAGTTCGACTCAGTTCAGCGAATCGGTTCTTTCGAACGTTCGTTTCAAAGAATCGGTTCAAAAATAGTTTAGCGAATATTTCAACATTTTAAACGTCACCTATAACGTTATGGTTCAATCAAAACTACTATCCCCTGTAATTTGGTCACTAGTCCAAATTCTGTCCTGTAGTTCAAATTCTGTCCAGCAGGTGGCAGAGCACACAAACATATACGTCTATACGTACAGTAAACGTTAGTCTGAACGAGATCATGACAGTAACCCCAGGGTTTCATATTTGACAGTCGAGTGATCTAAATATCCTTGTATTGCCAAACTGTAACTACATTCCTACACAAGTTTGAATTCACAGCCTAACTGCTTTTCTCTATTTTCCATATTTACAGTACATTCAGTGACCATCAGTTAGCCTATGCTATATCAACATTTTTGCCCCTCAGAGTCCTGATCATACAACAGGGCTGTAGGGAGAAAAATGCGAGTCCAATCTAAACGATGCGCATGAAGGAGAAGGTTTATTTTCTTCGCACCCGCGGGGTCTTTTCTTTTTGTCGCTGTGGAGTTCTAGAGAGGGAGGGCAACTGAACAGGGCTGGGTAAAAGGAAATAGTGATGGGCAGTTCGATTCATTTTAGCGAATCGGTTCTTTCGAGCGTTCGTTTCAAAGAACTGGTTCAAAAATAGCAAATATTTTAAGCACTGCAAAGTATAAAGAAAAAAAGCTCTTTTTGTAATATATAACATAAGATTTAACATCTTTTTTGTTTATGTCAAAACGGGGTTTTTTTCTCTCATAAAAAGCATAATGTGTCTAAAGAATTGTTTTTCTTTATAAAAACACAAACTCTTCGATTCAGTGCACTGGTAATTTATTTATTACTCTTGGTCAATTGTTTATACGTTCTCTCTATGTTTTGTTTTTTGTGTGTGTATTTATGTAGTTATTATTATTGCTGCTGTTTAATACTTGTTGTATAAACAAGTATAATTTATGTAGTATGGACTATAAAGCTGCATGTAGGGAAAATAAATATAAATTTAAATTATTCATTAAAAAAACTGCACTTGCGTCATCACATCCTGGACATCCCGGCTTATATAAGGTTATATATAATATAGTACGTTTTTCAGCGACCATACAAGCTTTGAAGAATGGATGAATGATTCATCTTATAAAGCAAAGTCTATGTTGTATTAATAATTCCTAAAACAAGCAGGCGTATGTCTGTTTGTAGGCTCCATCAATCAAAGCAGTACTTTTCTCCAAATGCTCTCTTTCAAATGCAGACTCATCGGTTCTCAATTCACGAGAATTGGGAATATTGATTCTTGCTTCAATAATTCAGTGATTTCACTTCCAGAAAGAAAATTTCCTGATAATTTACTCACCCCCATGACTTCCAAAATGTTCATACCTGTCTTTCTGAGGAAAACATTCCAGGATTTTTCTCCATATAGTGGACTTCAATGGTGGCCAACTGGGCAAAAGGTCCAAACTGCATTTTCAATGCAGCTTCAACGGACTCTACATGATCCCAGCCAAGGAATAAGGGTCTTATCTAATGAAACGACTGGTCATTATCTTAAAAGAAAAAAAAAAGATACTTTTAAACCGAAAAACTCAACTTTTCCAACTTCAAAATCGTCTGACATCATTGTTTTGTTAAGGGCATTTGTCTTTCTTTGCATGTTCGCTTTGTTAACACTGGGTCGGTACTTCTGCCTACGTCACATGTGACCTTTACAATGTTACTACATAATGCATCAAGTCAAGCTAGTGCAAGACAAGCATTTGTGGTTAAAAAGTATAAAAATTAGTATTTTTCTTAGAACATAACCAATGATTTTACTAGATAAGACTACTAGTGTAGAGCCCTTTGAAACTGCAGGGTGAGTAAATTATCAGGAAATTTCATTCTGGAAGTGAATTTCTTCTCTAACTCATATCGGACACACAGTAGGTCAAAGAACATATGGACCAAAACACGGCGGATCAATGTAGTTATGTCCGGGAATGTATTCAAACTACAAACCATAATGGTCATAATGGTCATAATGGGAGTTGAACGAAAAATAAATTAATTGATTAATCACCCCGAACTTTGCATGTGATTTCTGACGACTCTCTGTTCCGAAAAAGAATGTTCTGATTCACGAATCAGCTTTGACTCGAGAACCGCTCGGAAAGATTCATTCCGATTCGTAAACCGCTGTTCAGACAGTTTTGTGAACCGATTCATGGAAAAGATTCAGTTCAAGAGAACGATTCGCTCATGAATTGGACATCGCTGAAAGAAACAGAAAGGGAGGGAGCAGCTGCTGACACGAGAGAGAGAGAGAGAGAGAGAGAGAGAGCGAGGGGGAGAGAGAGAGAGAGGGAGCAAGAGAGCGATGAACAAGGAATGTGCCACTAATAAGAAACCGGAGCGTCGCTGAGGACGCAAGAGAGGAAGGCAAAAGAGGGAACGGCTGAAGAGAAACGACTAGAAATGCGCTAAAAAGTAGCGAAGGGCAGCGAAAAGGGGCAATACTCAGCCAACACGTGAATGGAAGGATTATAATCCACCGTTGGAGGGATTTTGACGCTCCCCATGCGGAGATTTGAACCATGCAGGGACTGCTGCTGCTTCTGAGTTTGGCGTTGAGTTTTCACAGAGGTAAGTGACTCCGTTTAATGAACCGCGGGCGCAAAGTTGTGTGTGTGCGAGCGTCTACGAGAGAGAAAAGCGGGTAGATGTGCAGAGGATTTTACAGCGTTCACGTCTGTCCGGTCATAAAGGTGCAACGTGACCTTTGCGTTCCAAGCGCAAAGTTAACGGTGCTGTCGTTCGATTCCGTTATGACGGGATGACAAAACTCTGCCAGTGCGGAAGAGCGGCGTTCCCTCCCGTCAAACATGCTCTCGTCATGAGCATACAAATTAGACGAGAGGTTTGAGGGGGGAAAGGACACGCGTACATGCACACACTCATGCAGGGGTTCTTTGACAGACTCCCGCATAAAGAAACGCACCGCTTCGTTTGCTTTTCCCGAGGTCGTGCAGGTAATTTCAGCACCTGCGCCCACAGTCAAGCACGCTGGATCACAAATAACCGACTATTTTCACTGCACATAGCACGGCTAATTAATGTCTCGCATTGTGTAAATCCAGGTGCGCCTGTATTAATGTATCCATCGAGTTGCTAGGCGACAGCACCGAGCTCTACCTGTTAGATTACAGCATCTTTTCCCGTGATCGCGCCTATGCGGACACCCTCCCTATTGTCTACTGTCACACACTGTGCATGTGTGTGTATGTGAGTGAGTCAGGGAGGGAGAGCAGGTACAGACCACTCCATCATAGGTGAGGGGCGTGTTTTTGTCCCGGCAAGGTAGAACGGATGATGTAAGCGCCATTCTCACAAGGTCCACAATATCAAAGCAGAAACATGCATATTCATCGAGAAATACCTTTTGAAAACAGGTCCAGGTGACTCTTGATGGAATGCTTTGAACGTCAGCATGCGACAAGATCTGGGGAGATTTGTCTTTCAGGAATTCAGGCTTTGTTCAGCATCACACAATGTTTAAAGCGGTTATAGAATAAAGCAGAATACAGAATGACTCACTAGAATGAATGAAAGTACAGTGTGAAATGCACAATGTGCATTACAGGTAGCAATGCACGCAGCTTAAAGGGGAAATACATTTTTTGCTCATCATTTTGCTCATCAACCTTGGTGGAAAACACAAAGATTGACGATTTCATTGATTTTAAGTGAACACATCTTTGCCAGCATTGGTTTAATTGCAACAACTGTACTGTAATGCACATGCACTGATGTCATTTGATTTATTGCATCTTAAGGTGGAACGTGTTAAGGTATCAGTGCAATAAGAAAGCTAATATACTCAGGTCACTCGCCTCTGCTCATAGAGAAACATGACTTGGCATGCAAGTTGGTCCTTCAGATATCTCTTTTAAAGAGGTACATTATTGTAATGACTTTAACAAGGCTAGCAGAGGCAATTGTGATGACCTCACAACAATGCAACCATTGTCTTTCGAATAACTCTTTGATGGTGTACGCAGTGTAGTAATATAGGTCAACATTAAACACACTCTGAAGTAACCTGCCTAAGAAACAGCAGTGAGAACGTTGTGCGACTACATGCGCACATACTGTAAGGGATGTTCTTTGTTGTCATGTTTGAACTCGCAACATGTATCCATTAAAATGCATTGGATCAGGTTGCATGTTTTTCTCTCTTCATTATGGGTTGTCAGACACTCTTAAACACATCAGGTGTTGTTTTATTTGTGCACTGTGTACTTGTGTATAATGAAGAGGTCTGTAATTGTACAGTGACAAACTGTTGTAATGTGAGCTTAAGCATCAGACCCACTCCATCCTGGCAGCCAGGAGTCATTCAGAAGCAATGCCTCTAATAAAACCTGCAGTCGTCCCATGAATCACACTGTTACACTGTGTACAGGCATGTCCTGTAATTGTTAACCCTTTACAAACTAAGACTTTGTATATGCAACACAGCATCATATCAATGAGGTGACCATTTGTGTGGTGTCAGCATGATTTTCTGTACTATCAGTATTTTTATCAGTAAGTTGATAAATTGCTTTACGGCACAATTGAAAGAGTAAAGAAAATTACTAAGAACTGTAGAATGAATGTGTAGAAGTAGGTTTTCAGCTTCTGTTCATGGCTAGATCTGTGTTCCTGCTGAGTTGAGTTCCATCTCTAATCAAACTCACCTGAACCAGCTAATTATGGTCTTCAGGTTCACATGGAAATTACAGGCAGGTGTGTATGAGAGTTAGAACTGAAGATAAATTTCCATGAGCTGTATTGAGCCCACCTGCTCTGTTTGTGATGATAGCTCACTAAGCGTCTCATTTACTGCTACATGTTATTTTAAACACATTGAAAGCATGTTTAAGGATTTTCATACAATGCAACAGGATCTATCAAGCTCCAAAACACCTATAAAACTATAGTTTGTATGACTTTTGTGCCATTTTCAAATTTTCAAGCCACATAACAGCTTTGTGTAAGGAACTTAAAATGTTAAGGAGTGAAATTTTGGTCTCATTCTCCATTCTGCATCTTCAAACACTAGTCAGATTTCCATCCAAAGTTGCAAATTTAACTTATGTGCAAAATTGGAATATCGCATAAAACGTATAAGCACCGAATAAGCACCGTTTCCATCCGACAAGTCAATGAGAACAAAATCGTCACTCCCTGATAAACTGGCACTGTTAAAAATAAAGGTGCTTTAAAAGGTTCTTCACAGCGATGCTACAGAAAAACCATGTTTGGTTCCACAAAAAAACATTCAGTCAAAGGTTCTTTAAAGAATCATCTCTTTCTTACCTTTTTATAGTCTGAAGAACCTTCTTTCACCACAAAGAACCTTTTGTAAAACAAAAAGGTTCTTCAAATATTAAAGGTTCTTTATGAAACCATTTAGACAAAAAAGGTTCTTCTATGGCATCGTGAAGCACCTTTATTTTTGAGAGTGTATCACTAAAAAAAGTAGGAGAAGCCACTGAATATAATAATTTTCATATATAATAAATTACTTGCGCCACAGAGAGAGCAGATGAAACACAATAAATGCGGTCACTGCTTTCAGAGGTTTATGCCTGCTGTTTGGGAACGCAGTTTTGTGAGACTGCTTGTACTTTGATGAAAGACTTTGCTCAGGCATTTCAGAATGACCATAACAACATTTCAGATGCTGTACAATGAGATCGGTCTGCTGGTTAGTCAACTTATCCCTTCTCATAGCGCAAAGTCACATGAATTTTTTTGTGCGCGTGGAAGAATTTTTCGCAAAATGCGTTTCCATCTGTTATTCACATTAACCCTTTTTTGCACAATGCAAAAACCACGTCAAGTGAGCGTAAAAACTTTTTTGCAAATTAAGGGATTTTTTCCCTCCAAATTTTGGCATTTCTGATATGATACTTTAAAATGTGCATAAAAACAGGGTGATGGAAACATAGCTATTGTCTCTTTCTTTGTGTCAGCATAAAACTTTCAGCCTTTTTCTCATGAGAGTGAGTAAATGATAGAATTTAAATTGGGTGAATCGTTCAAAGTCTGCATGACTTTTTTTTCTGTCAACTTGTGTGTTCCACAGAAAGAAAGCCATACAGGTTTATAACAACATGAGGGTGAAGTAATGACATAACTTTTATTTTTGGATGAGATGAGATCTGACTGAAGGATTGGTTTGTAATCTTTAGTTTCTACGGCAATGCTATAGAAGAACCATTCAGTCAAGGTTCTTTAAAGAACCGTCTCTTTCTTACCTTTTTGTAATCTTTTATAAAAGGTTCTTCAGATGTTAAAGTTTCTTTATGGAACCATTTAGACAAAAAATGTTCTTCTATGAACTAGAAGACTGCAGTGCATGTGGAAATTGCTGTGTTTAGTCAGTTTAAGCATTCTGGCATGAGTGTTGCATTTTTCTTTTATGGTTTTTAAAATAAAAAGTAGTCTTTTTACTTTTTAACTTTTAAAAATGGGCATCAAGACCCCTGCATTCCATTCGGTTGCATTCTCTTCATTTGCACGTTTTATTTTTTGTTTGTTTTGGCCTTATACTTCTTAATCAGACTGTCATGACTCCATTGTTTCACTGAAAATGACACACTTCTCTGTTGATGTATGCTGGATTTCTGTTTAAACCCTGCCTCTTTTTTTACAATCAACCAGCTCTGCTTCATCCAATCAACAACGAATGAGAGAACCAAGTCCCCACCCTACATTTTTTCCTTTTTCAATAATCTGTTTTACTCGAAAGTGTCACAATATGGAAGAAAATATCTTCTGCTACTTACGGTTCATTGCGACTTTAAGAGCAATTAGACAAGTCATTGTTCAGGCAACCCACTGACTAGTTGATTTTGCAAATATGCAGATTTCCTTTTTCCTAATGAAAGCTAGTAGTGTGTTTGTGGGTGTCTGGAGGTGAGCCTGTAAGAAAAGACGGCACTGGGGACAGGTGGGTGAAGTTGAGGGCCTGAATTGACAAAGATTGGAGTTTCTTTTTGTTGTTGTTGGGGGGTGGATGGGTGAAGGGGGAGCTGGAGCGGGGAGTGCTTTAGGCCAGAGGGAGAGAAAGGCATTATTACTCATGCCTGGCTGCTCTCATAGAAGAGGCTGCTCGCACCCTCTCTTCGCCAATCTCTCTCTTTCTCTTGCTTCCAATGAATATGAGGGGGGAAAAGTTCAAAGGCCCGGCTTAGACGAGGATCTTTGAACCCCCCTCGCCTCTTTTAGGGGCTCCCACATCCCTTCTCATTGAATCGATTTTGAACATGCCATGTTTTCCTTCACATGAACAGCCTTCCATTCATTCACATTGTGTTTTGTCAGCATTAGCTGTTATTGTGTCATGTTTAAAGAAATAGTTTAACCAAAAATTAAAATTCCTTCTTTTTTCCCCTGAACTTTCTGCATTTATTTTTTCTGTAGAACAAAGGAGAATTTGAGAAATGAACTGGCCGTTTTTCCATACAACAGTGAGCTTTGAAGCCTCAAAAAGAATGCAAAAGCACCATAAAATACTTAAGTAAGTAATGATGTCAGAATTGAGAACATTATTCTTTATCTAGTCAGTTCTTTTCAGTGATTCAGTTGATCTGGTTTGCTGAACCCAGACAAATGATTCGTTCATGAATTGGAATGATTCAGATCTGACTCAGAAGTTGTATTTCAGTCAAATGAATAATTTGTCTTTTTAAAATGTCATGTAAACACTGACTTGGATAACCTAGTAGTACTTAACTCTTAAAATATATACGATGACACCGTGTTTAATGTTTTCTTAGATCAATGTAGACTGTAACTCCATTATAACAGCACGTCGAGTCATATAGTCTGCTTTTGACACTTTTTGTGTTCTTGTTGAAGCTTGAAAGCTCCAGCACCGATTCTTTGTAACTGTAAGGACAAAAACCAACCATAACTTTTTTCCATAATTTTTGTTTTGTTGAGTTTCGCAGTTGAAAAAAGTTATACAGGTTTGCAGCAACAAGATGGCAAGTAAATAATGAGAGAATTTTAATTTCCCGCTGAACTATGTCTTTAAAATTGGTCCTCGCTCCTGCATTTGCACATCTCTTTCTTTCCAGAAATGGTTTTGTCGAGTGGCCCCTTGTTCTGGCCCTCGCTCTGCTTTTCATTCTTTTGTCGTTCCTCACTCCCTCAGTCTTCTCATTTTTCCCTTCTCCCTCTTTCCATCCCCCAGTTCGTTTTCCCCCTTCCCTCTTTCTAATAAGTTCCAGATGTGTTTCTTACATTCCTGTAGTCAGAGGAGAGGGGGAGGGGTCACGGAATGGGAGAGGGAAACAGGGACAGAGGAAAAAAAAAGAGAGAGGGAGAGAGAGAGAGATGGAGAAGCACATGAATTAAAAGAGAGCGCATGATGAAGAGGCCACTCTGTACTGTAGACACTGATGAGATTCTCCTCTGTTGTGTGTGTGTGTATGTGTATGTGTGTGTGTGTTTATCTGTGTGTGTGTGGGGAGTTTTTCAGACATCCCTCCCACCGCTTCCCCTCCCCCTCTGCAATGGAATGTGGCTGATGATGATGGTGATGTCATTTCTCGTTCTCTGAAGTTTTCAAATCAGGGAGGGCTGATCGACAAATTCAGCCTATCAGGCGGCCCACAATAAAAGCCATTCTCAGTTGGGGAGACAGCGAGGCGTTTTGCATCAAAAGCATTATTACCGGTCACCCGGTGAGGTTGTGGACCAAAATGTAGAGCTGTTAAAACGCTAGCTGTTCCGGCGCTGACTCAATACAAAGATGCATTGTACATGTTTTTTTCTACACTAAAGTCAATGTGAAATCAAAATGGCCTCTTTTACTTTTTTTCAAGGCTCATTCATGGGCTTATCGAGGATCGTTCATTAGTGCAAGTTAATTAAAAAAACGAAAAAAGGGATAGTTCACCCAAATATGGAAACTCTGTAATTTATTCACCCTTAAAGGGGTCATCGGATGCCCATTTTCCACAAGTTGATATGATTCCTTAGGGTCTTAATGAAAACTATATAATATACTTTGGCTAAAAATTCTCAATGGTTGTGTAAAACAACACCCTTTTTACCTTGTCAAAATCAGCTCTTCGAAAATCATCTCATTCTGGTCGAGGCTGCTTTAAATGTAAATTAGCTCTGTTCGCCCCACCCCTCTATTCCCTCTGTGGAGTGACGAGCCTGTTTACTTTAGCCGCATTTAGCCGAGTTTAGCTGCTAAACTTGCTAACTAGCACATTATTAGGGAAGATATTTGTAAAGATTCATAAAAAAAAAACCTTCTACTCACTTCTGCTGTAAGTGAAGATTGATCACAAATGATTTGCGCGAACATAGACGGATAAATGTAGATCAGGAGGCACATTCCCTTTACAAACAAACGTAATCATCTGCATCTTCAGCGGCTCAGATGTCGGGAGTAAATGACAACCACTACATTCATTATTACATACAGCAACACATCTCAATCGCTCAATCGAAGATATTCTTGTCTAACTTACATCCTTGCACCAAAACAAAGCGTTGCACCGGCATCAAAACAAAGAGGGAGACTGTTACAGCTGATCTGAGGTAAAACACTCATGTCAATCAACGTGGGAATTGTGGGAACGTCCTCTGTCGGTGTGCCGCTGCAACAACCGGTATCTGAGAATGGCTTGATTGGAAAAAGGGAATATTATATTTACACATTAATTAAAAACCACTGCATGGATTTGTATCATTATAGGATTGATTTGTACATACACTGCCAACACACATTAATGTTCAAACAACATGTAAAAGTGAACTTAGCATCTAATTACCACTTTAAGTTTTCCTAAATCTCTATGAGTTTCTGTAGTCTGATGAGTGCAAAATATGATATTTTGAAGAATGTTGATAACCAAACAGTTGACGGTAGCCATTGACTTCAGTAGTATGGAAAAAAAATACTATAAATGTCAAGTGTTGGTAGCCACTGACATTTATAGTGGTTACCAACATTCCTCAAAATATCTTTATTATCTTTACATGTTAAAGGAGAAGTCCACTTCCAGAACAACAATTTACAAATAATTTACTCAACCCCTTGTCATCCAAGATGTTCATATCTTTCTGTCTTCAGTCGTAAAGAAATTATGGTTTCTGAGGAAATCATTTCAGAATTTTGTCGTTATTTTTGTTTTCTTTGCACACAAAAGTATTCTTGTAGTTTCATAAACTTAAGGTTGAAACACTGATGTCACATGGACAATTTTAATGATGTCCTTACTACCTGTCTGGGCCTTGAACATGTTATATGCATTGCTGTCTATGCAGGGTCAGAAAGCTTTTGGATTTCATCAAAAATATCTTACTTTGTGTTCCAACGGGTTTGGAAGAACATGAGAGTCACCATTGACGTATTTTTCATTTTTAAATGTGTAAATAGTGCTGTATTTGTAGAAATTAACATTAATCTAGATGAACAAATGCTGTAAAGTGTTGCTCATTGTTTTTTTATGATACCTAATGCACTAACTAATGTTAACAAATTGATTGTTTTAGAAAAAATATTTGATTTCATAATCTTATATCAAACTGTAGTAACTTGCTTCGCCTCTGAAACAACTACTCCTCCACTACTTGTTTCCATTCTGGTATGTGACGCCCACTTTTCACTATTCAGTCAATAGAGTGCAACAGTTGGGTTTCGGGAGCAAAAATCCCATTCATCTTCTTCATAGGGGAATTGTTTTGTTGTTGTTTTTTTTTCCAAGAAAACTCGAGATTACTTTATTTGCCCCTAGGGAAATTTGTCTTGGACATGAAGGTTGCCACATACAAAAATACATACAGCTGTAGTACAATAACAACATACTTTATTAATCTAAAAAGCAAGACAGACCTACTGTGAGCTACGAGGTTTGTAATCAGTGATATATGTTTTTTTTAAAGCCATCAGTCTGTATTATTTTAACTTATTGTTAACATAATGGTGTTTAATCACTGGAATCCTGGTGAGAAACTACATTGCTTTTATTGTGCAATTCTTCAAAGAAATCTCCACCAATTAGATAACTGTAACAAGCACTCTTATGACACACTTTGAATTATTAGTTTTATATTTTTTAGATTGTCGTTCACAGTGCTTCATGAGATTATAATATTTCCCCTTATTATTAAAGGAGCAGTTGACTTCCAGGACAAAAATTTACACATAATGTACTCACCCCCTTGTCATCCAAGATGTTCATGTCTTAAAGTCGTAAAGAGTTTTTAAAGGGAGTTTTTCGACATACCTTAACTGTCATAAACAGGAATACACACAGTTCATGCAGAGCTAGACCAAGATGAGCATTTGCGGTTTAAAAGTATATAAATTGTAATTTTTTTTTTTTTACAAAATAACCAATTGTTTCGCTTGATAAGACTCTTTTTCCTCGGCTGGGATCGTTTAGAGCCCTTTGAAGCTGCATTAAAACTGCATTTTGGAAGTTCAAACCCAGGGGCACCATAGAAGTCTATTATATGGAGAGAAATCCTGAAACGTTTTCCTCAAAAAACATAATTTCTTCACAACTAAAGAAAGACATGAACATCTTGGGGTGAGCACATTATCTGTAAATTCTTGTTCTGGAAGTGAACTACTCCTTTAAAGCGGTTACACAGTTAACAGTTCTGTACCTTTGTCTTTTTGTCTCATTTTTGAAAAAAGTTTTGTAATGTTGTCACCTTTGTTTCATGTATACCTTTTTAACTTAAAAAAAATCCCTATGGGAAAAATACTTTAGAAACCAAGGCCGCTGTTGCCAAAAGATAAAATGAAGTCCTGCCCTAATTTTTTAGCTAAATATGAAAAATCACTCGTAAATGGGTTACATTTTCTTTGGGAAGTAAAATGGGTTGTGAACGTTGCGTTTTAAGTTGACTTGAAGCAAGTGATGAATACATTTAGAGCGTGTAAACATTAATCAGACGTTAATGACTCCTGGCTAGTTACTCATCAGCGTTGCTCATCTTTAGATGGGCATTGAAGGAAATTCCCACAGTCGAGTGAAACGCTGGCTTTTAATATGACTAGCGTTTTCCATTCGTTTGCATCAAAGTACGTCAAAGTCATAAAATAAAAGGCATATGATGAAACAGCAATAAATTCTCTCTGTCTTCTGAGAGCGAGTTTAATGTCAGGTTGTGCGTGTTTCCTCATACGCGCACACACACAAACCACATCTGGCATTCCCAGCCTCTTGATATTTGTTTGGAAAGCCAAATATTTAGTGCATTAAAAGTGCGTCTGTGAGGTATTAGGTAATACTTCAAGCCTCGGCCCATTGGAAGTGGACAGTCCGTCCAAGCATTAGCATAGCACTCTGCTGATGACCCTTGAGGTTGCCATGGTCACTGTATGCAATATTATGTCAATGTTCCCACAGTAGTCATGGCAACAATAGCTCCGGCAGCGATTCGCACAAATAAATAATGTTAAAAATCAACTGTATAAATGCTGCAGGAGATGAGACCCGGTGGTCGAGAACGGAGCGAAATGGGGGAAAAGTAGGAACCAGCGAGAAATAATTTTCCTTCCCTCCTATTTCAAATAGATCGGTTTCTATAGCAACGCGGGGCTGCGCGGATAGAGGGACAAAGAGCGAGAAGGAGAGGAACGAGGGATGGAGGGGGAGAAAAGGACGAGGAGAGAGAGGTGTGAAGAGGGAGATGAGAATGAGAGAGCGACACGGGGGAAGAGGTGTTCCTCCTCTCTGTCAGGAATGGCAAGGGCGAATCAAGAGAAGCAAAGCGGGAAGATGATGGAGGGAAAGCGTCGGATGAGGCTGCAGACAAATAAGAGACGACATGAGGAAATGTTGACGAAGGAAAAAGACACACAGACCTGTATATAACAAAGCAAAGCGCTCGTACGCGGTTAGCTGCCTGAGTGCTTTAGGGTTTTCTTGACCATTTTTCATTGCAGTTGTTCCCTCTTGACATTTATTTAACTGTTTAAATGTTAAAAAGCACCTTTTTTTGCCTGTTAAAATGTTAAAACACACATTTATTTAACTGTTTAAATGTTAAATGAGCATAACCAGGCCTGCTGCACATGCAATCACATGGATTGTCATGCATACACACATAAACACATGCAAACTTGCATACACACACACACACACACACATGCATACACAATTGTAATTTTCAAAAACATTGGGTATGGATTAACTGGACAATTATTTAACAGATTAACACATGCATTGTCATGCATACACATAGAAACACATATGCATTCTCAATTGTAATCTTTCAAAACATTGGATAACTGGACACAACCATTTAATGCTAAAAAGCACATTTATTTGACCATTAAAAGGTTAAAAAGCACATTTAACTGTTTAAGTTTTAAATAAGCAAAGGAAGGCCTGCTGCACATGCAAACAGATGCATACCAAAAAGAAGCATACTTTAACAAAGTTTATTTTATTAAGTACACTTAAGTAAAGTTCAAGTATATTTTTCAGTATACTTTATGTAGTAAGTATACAAATATCAGTGTACTAGTAGTATACTTGTAAGTGTACTATTTCAGTACTCCTTGCGACTAAATTGGCCCACTTTCTAGTATATAAAAGTATACTTTTAAGTATAACAGTAGTAAACTTTGAGTACACAACTAGTTTACATCTATGTTTTTAGCTTGTACTGCACTAAAAGTGAACTTATAGGTATACTGGTAGTTTACTAATTAAGTACTTGTACCATTTTTAGTACACTTGCCGGTAAAACTACTAGTTTAGTAGTTTTATACCGCAAGTATACTCATAAGTTTTTTTTAAAATGAACTTTACATCATACTTTAAGTATACTACTGTCCCTATTTAAGTATTAATTTGTATTTGTTCTGTTATATTAATATCTGAACATACAAAACATCGAAAGAAAGAACAGGATGTCTGCTTGGAAACAAAAACATTTTATTCTAGCTTAATGCATTCTTTTTTATTAACACTTGAATGTGGGTAAGTTATAAAGAAATAAACAACATTTTGAACAAAAAGATGAAAAAAGACTATGAATTGGATTCAGAATGATAATCAGAATGCAGATGGAGTCGATCAACACTCCAAAGCTTGACGGTCAATATTACCTCTTCATGGGTCGACATTTTATTTCACAATGTTACACAGTTTTAATGCTGTTTTATGTCTGATGATTGTCTTAGATTACACGTGGAAGCATCTGTTGTTTCGGTTTCTTCTTCGCTTGTGTTTTGGAAATTTTGTTCAGTAGATGTGTAATAGCACCCCCTACTGTATAAGTCAAGTATACTTAAATGTAATTTTAAGTATATTTCTGAGAAGTACATAAAGCACGTTTCTGAGAAGTGCATAAGGAGGCCTCCTGCACATGCAAATACACACATAAACGTATACGTACATGCATGCACATATGCATTCTCAACTATAATCTTTAAAAACATTTGGTAATTGTCCAACTATACATTTATTTAACTGTGTAATGTTTAAAAACACACTTATCTGACCTCTGAAATGTTAAAAAGCACATTTATTTAACTGTTTAAATGTCAAATAAGCATAAAGAGGCCTCCTGCACATGCAACCACATGCATTGTCATGCATTCACACATAAACACATGCAAACATGCATATACACGCATGCATTCTGAATTGTAATCTTCAAAAACATTGCATAGTTATTTAACTGGACATTTATTTAACTGCTTAATGTTAAAAAGCATACTTATCTGACCTTTGAAATGTTAAAAAGCACATTTATTTAACTGTTTAAATGTCAAATAAGCATAAAGCGGCCTCCTGCACATGCATTGTCATGCATACACACATAAAAACATGCAAACATGCATATAAACACATGCATTCTGAACTGTAATCTAATTTAAATGTTAAAAAGCTTATTTAACTGTTTAAATGTAAAATAAGCATAAGAAGGCCTCCTGCATATGCAAATACACACATAAACAAATATGTACCTCTACATGCATACACACACATGCATTCTCAATCATAATCTTAGAAAACATCAGATAACCAGACAATTATTGAACCGTTAAATGTTAAAAAGCACATTTGTTTGTCTGTTTAAATGTTAAAAAAACACATTTATTTACCGGTTTAAATTATAAATAAGCATAAGGAGGCACGTGCAAACATGCATACACACATGCATTCTCAACTGTAATCTTCCAAAACATTGGGTAACTGGACATTTATTTAACTGTTTAATGTTAAAAAGCACATTTATTTGACCGTTTTAATGTAAAAAAGAGCATAAGGAGGCCTCCTGCATATGCAAATACACACTTATTTACATGCACATGTACATACACACATGCATTCTCAATCGTAATCTTGCAAAATATTTGGTAACTGGACATTTATTTAACTGTATAAATGTTAAAAAGCACAAAGATGCCTCCAGCATGCACCAACACACAAGCAAAGCTCATGCATACACACACATGCCTGCAAACAAGCAAAAAAACTTTTGGGGTAGTTTTTTGCATACGTCAGCTGTTGCTATGGTGACGCAACACTATGAGCCAGTGAAAGTGCCTGATTGGTCAAAGAGCTGGAGAGCAGGGGATGAAAAAAGGCATGGAGAGAGGGGTTACAATATAGGATGCATTAAAACTGGGACCGTTGTAATGATTATGACAGCTTTATGTGCACTAATAAATCATAGGGCGTTAATTCATCAATGACAGCAATGCACAGAGCGCTTTAACAAGCCAGCGACATCTGAAATCAGAAACGACCAATAAAATCATTTGTGCATCGAAAGCAGCTGTCTGATCTTTGTCGAGGTGTCAAATGTTCATTCTGAGTCGTTTGTTTTTTCCCATCGCTCCGGCACAGGCACCTTGACCGCAGCAGGTGACGTATTCCTTGTCCAGACATACTCCTTTGTTGTCTGAGAGTGGCTATAGCGCATGAAGTCACACAAGTGTCTGGTCCGTTGCGCTGCATGCGCACCAAGGAGTTTGAACAGCTCGGCTCTTTTTGTCTGACGTTGTGACAGTACTGCTTTTACTGGTATCTAGGATTTTTACCTCGAAGGGTCTGTTTTGATTAAAGTATGCCAAGAAAGGTAATGGGGACAGGGTTTTTTTTGGTCTTTGATTCTCATTTGCCATCTCGGAAAAATGGGTAATTCAAAAAGAATAAAAAAAAAAGAATAAAACAGTAAGATGGGATGGGACACTAAAAATGCTGTCTCCAGGATGACTTCATTTTAAAACATTTTGAAACAAGTTACAGTGAATCAAGTGTAGTTCTCGCTTATGTAATGCTCAAAAACAGACTTTTGTCAGTACGATATCGTAATTTATTTTACAATGCTGCAAAAAATATTTTTGTTTGTTTTCCAGTACAAAAGTGTTCTTAAATTGAGATATAAGCACAATGTCATTGTACAACTGTTACAAATTAAACAAATAAATAGGAAACAAATTACAATATTATATTTTCTTCAACGACACTGCAAAAAATTATTTTTTGTCTTGCTTTCCAATACAAATGTTTAAATCGAGATATGAGCAAAATGTCATTAGGTAATTGTTTAATTGGTACAAAAATAAATAAATAAATAAATACAATAGAAAATAAATGAAATAAATAAATTACAGTTTCATTTCTTCAACAACACTGCAAGAAATGGCTTATTATTTAATATTTTTGTCTTGTTTTCAGTCTAAATATCTAAACATTCTAAAATCAAGATACAAGCAAAATGACTTAAAATATTGTCTTGTTTTTTGAAAAATTATTACAATTAAGTGTTAAACAAGAAAAAGTGTTAAAACAAGAAAAAAATCTGTCAGTGGTGCAAGAAAAATAAAACAAGTTGTGAATTGTGATCATTTTTATTTATTCATTTAGAAAACAATACTTAATACCATTTTGCTTCTTAGGTTAATGTACAGTATCTTGATGAAAGTCAAAAATACTAAGTAGGAAAAGTATTAATTTTTTATTAAAGGTCTCCCTTTTCACCATGTAATCCACAGAGTTCTCTCTGGTTAATGGGAAAGGGGTGGAGCCTGTCCATTTTTATCTCTATTCATGAAGGGGTTTATATTTAAAATGACATCATCTCTATCTTTGCTGCGCATTTGAATATTTCCGTACTGTAAGGCGCACATCCGAAGGCGTTCCATCAGATCGAGTCAGTCCTGGAGCGCAAACTGATAATCTTCAGGATTTATGTTTGTTGACAGAAGTGAATTTGCTGGCGTGCTGGGTTTGCGATCCGCCGATCCCTTGATGAGAGGCTGTTCTCTCAGGTCGGTCAAGTGGTGTGTTCCTGACACGAGTGTGGTGTGTAAGTGCGGTCGGAGTGTGTGTGTGACCACGTCTTTGTGCGGTCAGGACGTTGGCAGTGTGGCACGGACTACTGCTGGTACCCAGGGATCAGTGACTCAAGAAAATCAGGACACTCTAAATTTGTCACTGCAGCATAACCCACATAATGAAAACTATACAAGCCCTCTCTCGCTCTCTCTCAGGTCCTCTCTCATTAGTTGTCTTTTACTCCCTCTCCAGCCACGTCTCTCTTCATCTATGTATTTGTGTTTCTGTCCTCATCTCCCCTGTGTTTTTTTTCTCTTCCCCCTTTCCCTTGTTTGTTTCCTTTTGGCTGATTCATAAATAACAAGCTCATGTAGTGAACACTTACAGGGAAGACCGGGGCTAGTTGTCACAAGTTGTCGGAAGCGGTGTATCTCAGTAAATATTAGGCTTTGAATCAAAATGTTAAAATCCAATTTAAAATTACAATGATATTTTTGCTATAGCCATTGGGTAAACAAGTAAACACAGTAAAACAGCATAGACGTGTATTCAAGCAAAAGTTAACAATATTTAATGAAGGTAGATTTGAATGCTTGAACTGTTTTTAGGATCATTTTTAAAATAATTTTTAAATAAATGTCATGTGTTCTAAATGTTATGCATTTACAAAATTTAATAACAGTATTTTTGTATGTTAAATAACATTTTTTTTCCTTTTCTTGTTATGAATTTTTAGTTCTATGATTGTTTTAGATTTTGCTGAAAATCTGTAGGCTGTTTAATAGAGTATTTCACCCAAAAATTATGATTTCCTGAAAATGTACTCACCTTCAGGCCATCCAAGATGTAGATGAGTTTGTTTCTTCATCAGAACAGATTTGGAGAAATGTAGCATTACATCACATGCTCACCAATGGATCCTCTGCAGTGAATGGGTGCCGTCAGAATGAGTCCAAACAGCTGATAAAAACATTACAATAATCCACAAGTAATCCATACCACTCAAGGGGTCAAATTGAAAGGGGTCAAATTAAAGGGGTCATTGGACGCCCATTTTCCAAGCGGTTACGATTCTTTAGAGTGTTAATGAGATACATACTTTGGTTAAAATTTCTCAGTGGTAGTGTAAAAAACACTCTTTTTACCTTGTCAAAATCAGCCCTGTTCAGAGTGAGCCATTCTATTGCATGTTCCTTTAAATGCTAATGAGCTCTGTTCATCCCGCCCCTCTCTTCCATGGGGTGACGAGCCGTTCTGTTTACTTTAGCCACATTTAGCCACGTTTAGCCACGAAACTTGCTAATTAGCACATTATTAAGAAAGGCGATTTGCAAAGATATATAAAAACCCTTTACTTACTTCTGCTATAGGTGAAGCTGCATCACTAATGATTCATGCGAACATAGACGCATTTATGTAGGTCGCCGGGCGCATTTTCTTCTAAAATGAAAGTAACGTTAATCCTCTGCGTCTTCAGCGGCTCAGATGTCGGGAGTAAATGATGACTGCTGTAATCATTATTACATCCAACAACAAAACACCTCAATCGCTCAATCGGAGACATTCTTGTCTACCCTACACCGGAGTCGAAAACAATGGCGCTCGGAGTCAAACTGTTCACAGCTCAGTCAGGGTGGGTCTGAGGTAAGACGGTCATGTCAATCAACTATCGTGGGAGCAGCCTTTAATGGTATGACGCCATACCGACATGAAGCTGAGAATGGCTTGGTTTGAAAAAGGAGATATTTCTTATAAAGATTACAAAAATAACATTATTTTAATTATTTTCATTATAGGGTAGTTGTGTTCACACAATGCCAACACACATTTATGTTCAAACAACATGTAAAAGTGAGTTTTGCATCCGATGACCCCTTTAAAGTTATTTTTAGTGGTATATTGTTTTTTTGACAGCCAGTGCCAATATCTTGGAGAGCAGGGTGGCCAATATAAAACCCGACGTCAAATAAAAAAAAAAAAAAATCTGGCACACTGTCAAAATAAAAGTCCCACCTCAAACAGATCAGGCAAACAACTTATCGGCTGATGCCAATAATTAAAAAATGTCAAATATCGGCCAAGACCGATTTATCAGTCGACAACTAGTTATTTCATTTCAGTTAGTTACCAAAGCAACGTGTGCAGCTCTCTCAAAGTGAGGTCTCTGCTAATACGTTAGTGTCCGTCAACAATTGTGGGCGGGGCTTGTCTTATCCTGCACTATATTGATCACCTTAACACTGCTCAATGCAGAGCTCTACAGTACTGTAAGCACACTGCAATGAATTAAATAGCATACACACACAATTCCCATATTTGATTTTACTCTACATATATACTGGCATAATTCATTACAGTGTATGAGGTAATTACTGTTATTATTTAATAATTTTGCTGTAGAATGAAATACAGTTTGATCGACATTACGTAAGTACAGTTTAACAATGAGGAACATCTTTGTTGGTACCTATAGCACTTGAAAAAAGCTGCCTGAATCAGTTCTCTCTGTTTTTTTTTTTGTTTGTTTTTTTACTTTTTGAATCTGACATCTCCTAGGCTCTGGTAGCCTCATGGGATAGCAAAGTGTCCTTTGGCTGCACACCTCACAGTCTCAGTGGATATTGGATCTGCATATTGTTCACAGACTGTTTCATGAAAACTATTCATTTGACATACTGCTTTTTGCATACTTTACACACTCTAAACATATCAAAGCCTTCAGAGAGTTATTAGTCCACCAGCAAGCTCATTTTAGCATTTTATACTCTATGAACATGCATTTCTATGTACACAAAACCCTTTAGGTGGAGGACGAATGCAGCTGAGTAATCTTCTATATAAAGGAGTCATAAATTCACTGAGCCTTACAGGACGGGCAGCTGTAGACCGCTTTGTCACATTGGGTTGCATGACTTCCCTGTGATGTAATACTGTTAATGGATAGATATGGATTTTAATGAAGGCCAAAAACTGCCCTGTTGTATAATAACAACAAATATAATAACTCAAATGCTACATTTTTTTCTGTAGAGCATGCAAGGCAAAACAAAGCTAAAATGTTGCCACAAAGTGTTTGTGCTGTTGCTAAAATGTTTTGAATGTGTGTTTATGCGGTTGCTAGGTGGTTGCTTACTGGCTTAAGTCAAAAGAGCCCACCCATAAGTCTCTATGATATTCCGGACCCTTGAGATGTCTCAAGTCCCTGTTTCTCTGCATGTTTGTTTTATCATCTTTCGTATGTTGTAAACCTGATTTGATTTTTCAAATACCTTAAGGATTAGAGTTCACCTCTTTATTAAATTGACAAAAACAGTTGAAACATTCTTCAAAAAAAAAAAAAAAAAAATATATATATATATATATATATATATATATATATATATGTATGTGTGTATATAGCAATTTTAGTACTTCAACTTAAGTTTGTTTTTAGTGGTTGACCAATATTGTTTTTTGACAGTCGATGCCGATATCTTAGAAAGCAGGATGGCCAATGGCCAATACAGAGCTGATATAAAATAAAAGTCTTGCCTCAAACACATCGGCCAAACAAAAAAAGTATTGGCCATTGCTGATATTTAAAAAATGCCAAATATCAAACGATATATCAGCCGATATATTAGCCTTGTTTTATTTCAGTTAGTTACCAAAGCAACATTTCTCTTTGAGAGCAGGGTGGCTAATGGCCAATATAAAGCTGATATGAAATAAGTCCCACCTCAAACAAAAAAAAAGTATTGGCCCATGGCAATATTTAAAAATGCCAAATATCAGCCGATATATGGTAGTCGACATTTGAAGTGGATCAAAACCTTTCATCAAAGTTGTCCTAAAACCAAAACAATACCCATCCTTGTCTTAGAACAACTTTTTTTGATCTACTTCAAATGTTGACTACTGTATATCGGCCTTGTTATTTTATTTCAGTTAGTTAACAAAGCAACATTTCTCATTTCTCATTAAGAGCAGGGTGGCCAATGGCCAAAATAAAGCTGATATAAAATAAAAGTCCCGCATTTAACACATCAGCCAAAAAAAAACAAAAAACTTATCGCCCAATGCCGATATTTAAAAAATGCCAAATAATGGCCGATATGTCTGTCGGCTTTGTTATTTTACTTCAGTGTTACCAAAGCATAATTTCTCATTAAGAGTAGGGTAACCAATGGCAAATATAAAGCTAATATAAATTTTTTTTTTTTTTTTTTGGCCGATGTTTTAAAGGCGGGAGCCAAAAAAAAAAAAACGTATCGGCCAATGCTGATATTTAGAAAATATTGGCCGATATATTGACCTTGTTATTTAATTTCAGTTAGTTACCAAAGCAACATTTTTCACTAAGAGCAGGGTAGCCAATGGCCAATATAAAGCTGATATAAAATAAAAGTCCCGCCTCGAACACATCGGCCGAACAAAAAGAACTTATCGGAACTTACCGATATTTGGAAAAAATACCAAATATCGGACGATATATCAGCCTTGTTATTTTATTTCAGCTAGTTACCAAAGCAATATTTCTCATTAAGGGTTTTATTTATATTTAATTTACTATTTAATTTTTTTTCAGCTTCATTTCAATTACCAAGAGCGATTTAGTTAACAAAAACACTGGTTCTACAGAAAAAAAAATCGTACAGGTTTGCAGTGACATGAGGGTGGGTAAATAAACAGCATTTTTCAGTTTGACACAAAGGAATTTGGGATGCCAGAGTAAACATATTAACTGCATTATCCTACAGAATATATGATGTGTTTCATGGTCATTAGAGCATTGTTTCCTCTTGTTTGCCTTCATTAAATTTCACTCAAAGTGATCACGGATGTTGCACGAGAAGGAGAGGAAACAGACATGGAGAGAGAAAGAGAGAGGGATGGGGTCATGGGGGGATGAGTGGGCATATGCCAGTTGTTAAGAAACTGAGAGAGATGGGGACCTACAGAGGAATGCTGGAGGGATGAGAGACGAGAGAGAGGGAGCGAGAGAACAAGAGAGGGCTAGAGGGCTGATATTTAATGTGATAAATGGATTGTGACAGCGTGTCTCCAAACCCCCTCCAACCAGAGAGGAAGACCACAGAAATAGAAAGCAGAGCTGGGGAGAGAAAAATGTATTTAAACAAGAAGGATAGAAAACTGCAAGGAATTGTGCAAAAATGACAAAACGGATCAAAAGTTACGGCTGCTCTTGGTAATACAGCTTCAAACTAGATGATGGCGTTACCAGGGATTCCCATAGGAATGTGAAGTTAAAGGGAAAGTTAATTTTGTCGTCCTTTGCTCACCCTCGTGGCTTTAGTGGACACACAAAATGAGAAATACTGAAAACTCTCCTAGTTGATCTTGTCCATGCAATATCATTTAATGAGGTTTCAAGCTTCATAATGGACACAAAAGAACTATAAATTAGCACAAAAGTGTTCCATGTGATGATGCTTTAGCGTTATTTATTACAGCACCATTAACATTATTCATTAGTATTCTAAATAGGCCTTTGTTTCTATATTTTTCCTTTTAATTTTAGTATTTGTGCTTTTGTCATTTTTTTTTTTTCATTTTTATTAGTTTTAGGTGGTGTTAAAAAGTTGTTTTTTATTTATTTAAATAAGTGCCAAGTCAATTCATTTTCAGTTGTTTTTCATATAATATTTACAAAATATTTTATTCTATTTTAGCTATATTTCAGTTCACTTTTTTTCCATTTTTCTTCTTTTTAATTTTGCACACGAAATATATTTATAAGTTATATATATATATATACGTTTTTCATCTAACATTTATATTTTATTTAATCTTTACTTTAATTAACAACTAAAAAGTTTGTTTTAATTAACAGTGACAACACTGGTTTGAAGCCATATGATAGAAACAAACTAAAATTTAAGTTTTATTAAAATCAAAATTAAGTTTAAGTCTAATATTCACTGAAAATTGTGACACTCGCAATAGTGATTCATAAATAACTGAGTTCTGAATCAGTTGATCCAGTTCACAAAAACAAAATGATTTGTTCATGAATCAGACTCTTTTAAAGTTCAACTCACTTGACTTATATGATGGTCAGAGACATTCTCAGTTCACTGAAGAGGAAGATTACAGTAACAACATTAAACTTTGGGTAGTATCTCACACATAGAGCTTTGAATGTTTTCTAATATATAATATTTTTTAATATATAATAAATTCGACATTTATTAACACTTGCACATTTTTTAGTCCCCATTCCTTATACTGTAGTGCATGGAAAAGAGCAACTGGCACTCTTCACAAGTTTCTTTTTGTGTTCTACAGAAAAAAGAAAGTCATATGACAATGTGAGGGTGGATAAAAAATGATGACAGGACTTTCATTTTTGAAAGGAATAGAAAAAAGAGAACTGGGAAGGTTGCAAACTGCTTCCTGATGGACTTGGAAAAAGGGAGGAAAGAAAGAGAGAGAAGCATTGAGCGAAGAAAAGAAGAATGCAGGGAAAATATGAGTTGCCCTTACTTAATTTACAACATTCTTGATTTCAGTCCAATTAAAGATCCACAACTCAGGCACTGAATGAAAGCTTTCATTGTAAGTCGGTTCTTCAAGCTGGAGACTCAGGCTTGTCTGGAGTATCAAATATCCTCCTGTGTGTCAGAGAAAGAGAGCGACTCTGGTGGATACCATGTTTTGCGGGTGAAGAAATGTGTCTGGAATTTGGTATCAAGGGACACGTTTCTTCTTCCAAAGAACCACATTGAGTTACTCAGAAGAGTGATTGTAAGAGTGAAGCTGCTGTGGATGTAGGCGTTCAGTCAGTGACTCTTTACGATTGTTGCTTACATTTAGTCCGTTACATATTTACTTTGATCACTCTCAGTTTTAGTTTGAAACTCTCTAAATACATGTCATCATTCACTCACCCTCATGTCATTCCAAGCCCCATCGTCTGACTTTCTTCCATGAAACACAAAAGGAGAAGTTTAGCAGAATGTTAATGCTGCTAAAGACAGGTTCGAGATTTTATGTATGAAATTGTTATGTTTTGACCTTCCCTGCATCAAACACATAAAGTAAACTGAACTACAGGCTCAGTTCTTTCAGTAATTGTTCTGTTGTTGTTATGCTAGCTCATGACGTTTTTAATAATAATTGAAAACTGTTGTGTTTCAGTGCGGACGGCACGGTTCTCTCAGGAGCCTGCAGACCAGTCAGTGGTTTTGGGCCAGAGGGTGGTCCTGTCCTGCGTGGTCTTCAACTATTCGGGCATTGTGCAGTGGACCAAGGATGGACTGGCCTTAGGCATCGGAGAAGACCTCCGGGGTCAGTGATACACAGCGCTCTTTCTTTCTTTCTTTCTTTCTTTCTTTCTTTCTGTTTTTATCTGCTTTTCCCTTTTTGGTCTCTCACTTTCGGTCGCTTCAGCAACTGCCTAACCCTCTTTCCGTCTTTCTTTCGTTCTTTTTCTGTACTTTCCCATTTTTTCCTATGTACACTCTTTCAGTTTCATCTCTCATCTGTCTCACTATTTTCCATGTCTCCTTGTTTGTTTTTTCATTTTTTGTATTTTCTTTAACCAATGTAGCAACACACTGAAACCACTCAGAACATCTCAGCAACCACATAGCAAAACACTAAAAACTAAAGGTCGACCGACAGTGGATTTTATGATAACTAGGTTGGACCACATGGGACGATAGTTATTGAAATGGATACTGAATGCAAACTAAACTAGTGCTGAACTTTATTGCAAAAGTAAAAATAAATAGTACTGACTGATGAAAACTTATTGTACCTTTTATATGAAATAAATATGAACAAAAATATTAGGGTATTATAGGTATCAAGGAATAAATAAAAATGTATCTACTAAGTGTTAAAATTAACATAATTTACTAATGAACAAGTCTTTTCTAACAGTTATTATCCATAGCATTTAAATTAGACACAAATACAGTAGTCAACATTTGAAGTGGATCAAAACCTTTCATCAAATTTGTCCTAAAACCAAAAAGAATACCCGTCCTTGTTATAGGACAACTTAGATTAACTTCTTCCATCCACTTCAAATGTTGTCTACTATATATGGTATGTATCCACCTTATTTTTCTGTAAAAGCGGTTGTAAAATTTTATGGGTCTGACTTCCGGCCTCATCCGCATCCAGCTATTTTTAGCTATACAAAACAGCTTGTTTTGCTGCTTGGTATTGCTAATTAGGGTGTTTTGCCATATTATTTTAATATATTATCTTAATTATGAACACACTGGTTTATAATGCAAACAGTTTTACCGTTTACTGCACGTTGCTAATGATGTTGAAGAATAAGGTGGATACCCTCACTCTTTATTTTCTTATATTTTAGAGCACTTGGTGATTATCTAATATGTTTCTGTCAGCTGCATAAACATATAAATTTGCTTTCTCACATCACTAGCATTAAATATGCAACTGCACTGGATAACAAATGCATAAAAGAGACCGGCTTGATATAAACTAATGCAAAAAGATGCTAACAATCGTGACATTAAACATTTAGGTCAGACTTGTGGGTTTTGGTCACATTGTTTAACCGCTTGAGATGCTACTAATGTTAGCATCCTCTTAGCTTTGGTTGCAAACATACTGCTTTCTCTACTAATGCAGCATTTAGCAAACAAATGAATTACTTTATATTGATATGAAAACACATACTGTAGTATACTGTATACACACCATTTCATTGTCATTGTTTAAAATCCACATTTGGAGTGTACAGATTCATGTAGCGTACACCCTCACGCACGAGACGTCAGTGGTTTGGCTGCTCTCGTACTGTATAATGATAAACTATCTGTGTGAGTTTATGCCTTAAAATGATTGTTCCAGTAATCGGTTAAAGGTGACATCATAAAAATCTGACTTTTTCCGTGTGTAAGTGCTATAATTGAATGCTTGTGTGTATTTGACAGTTTAAGTGCAATAAGACATGAAAGAGAACTTAGTTTAGTACTCGCATGCCGTGTGACAGCCGCTTTCTGCTTTAGATGCGTGTGCTCAGAAAACAGTATATCAGAAGTTTAAACTAATATCACTTTAAAACGCATGATTTCACCGCCATAGACATAATAATCAAAACCAAACAGATGTTTTAGCAGATTATCCGAGGTAGGAACTGTAAAGGCAATTCCATATTCTGGAAAAGGGGGCAAGGAGCAGCAGCTCATTTGCATTTAAAGGGGCATACGAGGTCTCCTTTAACAGTACCTATTAAAGGCACAATATGTAGGTTTTTGCCGCTAGAGGGCGCATATTCAAAACAAACAAAGAACCAAAGGCGTAGTGTGATGACGCCGTGAATGAGTTATAGTCTTCATCCCCACAGTCGATGCAATCCGTCGGGACCCAGGCAGAAATCATGTCCAAAACTTATTAAGGTCACTGTAGTAAGAAGCAGGGTGGGGTTGAAAGTCGTGGAAGCGAAACAAGGACGCTAGAGCGACTGGTAATGAAGGATGAGTGCGATACATGGCTCGAAAGCAGCAGAGCATTTATTATGCCACAGTCGTGCGCTTCCGCTTCTTGCGGTCATGGCGTATGTAGGAAAAAGCGGCGCTGTTTTATCTAGATACATTTCAATTCTGTTATAATGCTACTCTGTGTGTTTGTCACCTGTCGAAAAAAATGCATAACATATTAAAGTGTCTTTGGGATTTCCATGTTTTCTACAAAATAAAACCAGAAAATCGAGGGTGTATGATGACATTGACAGGCGACGAAAGGACGAGGTCTGTTACACTAGTTAAAATCGCTTATTTCTCTGGATTTAAACATTCTTCAAAACATTTGGGATAATGTAAATGCACAAGTCAGCAAAATATATAACACTTTTCTAGAGGTTTTTTTGGATATTTAAATAAAAAAATCTTACACATTGTGTCTTTAATAGGCCAAACTGATTAACTGGTCGATATCTACTAAAAACCAACCTTAGCAACACACTATAAACATTCCAGATCACTTTAGCAATGGCATAGCATCACACTAAAAGCCACCCAGAACACCTTAGTAATTGCTCAGCAACAGCTTTTCATCAGAAAATTTAAGAATGTGTGATTTTTCTTCTTTCTTCTTGGTTTTCCCTATGTACGCTTTTTCAGTTTAGCCTCTCATCAGCCTCGCTGTTTTCCTTGTTTCCCCGTTTGCTTGTTTTCTCACTTTTGTCCTCTCTTCCCCTTTGCTCTTTTGCTTTCTGCTCCACTAGCTCATCTTTTCTCACTCCTTGTGGACTGTCATGAGAACAGTGAGGGCAGGATGTGGTATTTTTAACCTCTGCCATTATAAATAGATAAATGTGGACCTGATAAACTACATTTGCTGCATTTGCCAGATTCACTAAAACGCACGAGGAAGATTTCCCTCTCTTGCTCTCTCACTTCGACTCAGTGTAGTTGTATTTACACTGTGATGCTTCACTGGTTCGTCCCCGTGGCTTTCATATAAAAGCATGTGAACAAATCCTGCAGTCACACACACACACGTACACAAATGTGCACACGCAGAAATACGTGCGCACAGCACACACTGATAACTCAATCCCACAGTAGAGAGAGGGCTGTGTGGGTTGGGGATGCGTGATGTAATTCACAGCAGAATTTTTGTCATTTCTCTTGCAGCAGAAGCTGGAAAAGTCCATGTCATAGCGCTAGCATATATCATGCAAACTCTACTGCCACTCAGTGGTGGAAAACTTAATTGCACTGCATGCATTTTTTTTTCCTTGTTAGTGGGCAAACGTCACTGTTACTATTGCTTACAGTTAGACCTTTTTCAAATCTGAGATTTCTAAGTAAATTAAGCGTCTCACAGCATTTTTGATGCAGATATGATTGATACCATAAATCAAATGGCTAATGCAGTAAAAACCAGTCTGACCACTGACTTTCCCTCAGTAAATTTTGTGTTTAGTGTGCGAAATGAAGAATGTTGTTGTTGTGGTGTTTGTCTCCTGCAGCCTGGCCGCGGTATCGAGTGTTGCGGCTGGTGGATGTCGGGCAGTATAATTTGGAGATCTCATCTGCTGAACTCTCAGACGACTCTCTCTATGAGTGCCAGGCCACAGAGGCAGCGCTGCGCTCGCGACGGGCCAAACTCACCGTGCTAAGTGAGTGCTGTGTGTTTGCTTAGAAGAGAGTCTGAATGGTCCATGCATGTTGTTTGAGATGGGATGAAGGGGTTAATGTGTTATGAAATGAATAGATTTATGAGTTGTTGCTATTAATTATTGAACTCCGTATGTGTTTGTGTGTGTAGTTCCTCCCGATGAGCCGGTGATTGAGGGCGCCCCGGAGATCCTCCTCACAGCGGGGGTCCCATACAACATGAGCTGCGTGTCCCGCGGAGCCAAACCCGCCTCTGTCATAGAGTGGCAGAAAGACGGCTTGCCGATAGAGGGGGCCGTCAGCACCACGGTAATCCACACATACACTCTCATGAGCATAAATGTGAATGTAATGCAAAGCATCCATGAGTTTGTATGTATATAATAGCTTATGTACTCAAGCACAGAGGTATTGATATGCTATGTCTATGTCTTTTTTTATGCTATGCAGGAGGTGCTTCCAGACAGGAAGCGTGTGACTACACGCAGTTACCTGCCCGTTCTACCAGTAGATACGGACACGGGGAAGAACTTTACCTGTGTCGCTACTAATCTGGCCGTGCCAATGGGCAAACGGGCCACCATCTCCCTCAACGTACACCGTAAGTCTAAAACCCTTTCCAGCTTCAGTAACATTTATGAGGAAAAAGAAATGAGACAAAGTCTCACCCATTAAGGGAGCAAATGATACCAATATATTTTATTTTATTTATTTTTTGTTTTATTTTATTTTATTTTATTTTATTTTATTTTTTATTAGTTTTTATTTTATTTTATTTTATTTACTATGATGCAATGTGAAAAACAGCTATTTCAGACATCTAAACTACACTGAAAATGAATATATGTTTCAAATAAATAATCAGGCAATAGTTTGCAACGTACGCCGTAAATCTGTAACCCTTTCCATCGTCAGTAACATTTAAGAGGAAAAAGAAATGAGACAAAGTCTCACCCACTGATGGAGCCAACAATACCAATATATTTTTGTTTTATTTAAATAAATAATCAGGCAATATTTTGTACCACGTGTATCATTCAGGTTGTAAAACGTAAAAAAAAAAAAAAAACGTGACAGCAAAGAGTTCCACATTAAATAAATAAATTCAAATAAATGTTTTTTTTCCACAAACTTCCTATTCATCAATGAAAATTTGGGGGGGAAAATGTATCACCATTTTAGGCAAAATATTAAGCAGCATAATTGTTTTCAACATTGGTAATAAGAAATGTTTTTGAGCACCAAATCAGCATATTAGAATGATTTCCGATGGACCACATGACACGTTTTTACTGTATTTCTACTTGATCTAACCCTAAAAAATGACTTTTGTTGGTGTAGCCTTATTTAGTCAGGTGAATTCAGTCATATTTAAAAACTATCTTTGGCTTCAATAAAACCCATCAATTTAGATGTTACCACATGAATCACATTTTTAGGCTACCTAAACAAACATATTTTACAAGGTAGGAAAAGAGTATTCATTGGCCGTCTTCTCAACCCACAAGTCTTTACAAACTGTTCTAAAGCAGCTTTAAAACCTTCCAAGAGGTTAAAACCTCTTTAAGATGATAGCAAGAACCATTAGGAGGAACCGTGACATTCATCTACGTTTTGGCGGTTTTTTAGAAGTGTCCCTTGCGTTGACTTCCACGGCTCCAGTCCACTCCAGCTTCTTACCGTCAGTCCTTCAACTTGCCTTTGGCCTAATGAATGGCTATGACTTTATTATGTATTCTGAATGCTCTCTGCAGACCCACCGGTGGTGACGTTATCCATTGAGCCTCGCTCTGTATTGGAAGGAGACAGAGTGACCTTCACCTGCCAAGCTACTGCCAACCCACCTATTATGGGTTATAAGTATGTCTCTTACTAAATGCGATGCTTAAAGTGGTTCCTTTTACATTCTGTGAAATGAAAAATTAATGACTTGTTTTATCAGGGAGATAAAGACTTCCTTTAAGTAGTATTAAGCCCCATATATCTTCAATTATTTTCTGTTACGGCAGTTGTACCCTTGAATTCCTTTCTGTACATTCTTCATGGGTCTATCTTTATATATCTGCTTATGCGTCACTGATGGACCCTTTTGCTTCGCTAGGTGGGCAAAGGGAGGTGTGGTCATACAGGGGGCGAGAGAGAGTGTTTTTTTCACCAATGCTGATCACTCTTTTTTCACCGAGCCTGTGTCCTGCCAAGTGTTCAATGCTGTGGGCAGCACAAACGTCAGCATACTCGTCGATGTCCACTGTGAGTATTAACTTCAGAAATTCAGTGTGTACAGCTTGCAAACAAGTCCTGAACGTCTGTCTGTCTGTCTGTCTGTCTGTGTCTATCTATCTATCTATCTATCTATCTATCTATCTATCTATCTATCTATCTATCTGTGTCTGTCTGTCTATTTATCAATCTATCTTTCTGTCTATCTATTTATCTGTCTGGCTGTCTGTCT
>JAHKKF010532572.1:5547-29670 GCA_019740295.1 Labeo calbasu
CAGATAATGTACTCACCCCCTTGTCATCCAAGATGTTCATGTCTTTCTTTCTTCAGTCGTAAAGAAATTATGTTTTTTGAGGAAAACATTTCAGCATTAGTGGACTATGGTGCCCCGAGTTTGAACTTCCAAAATGCAGTTTTAATGCGGCTTCAAACGCTGTTGTAAATGATCCCAGCCAACGAAGAAGGGTCTTATCTAGCGAAACGATCGGTTATTTTCATAAAAATCATACAATTTATATACTTTTTAATGTACAACGCTTGTCTTGTCTTACTCTGCCTGGACTGTGTTTTTCCGGTTCAGACATGTCGAAAAACTCCCATCTCACGTTCTCCCTCAACTTCAAAATCGTCCTATATCACTGTTTTACCTTTTTTGTTAAGGGTCTTTGATCTTCTTTGCATGTTCACTTTTCACAGACTGGGTCGATACTTCTGCAGCGAAGTAGGATGATTTTGAAATGATTTTTGAAGTTGAGGGAGAAAATANGATTGGAGTTTTTCGACATACCCTAACTGTCTTGAGCCAGAATACACAGAGTTCAGGCAGAGCAAGACAAGACAAGCGTTTGAGATTAAGAAGTATTTAAACTGTATTTTTAAAATGAAAATAACCGATCATTTCACTAGATAAGATCTTTTTTTCTCGGCTGGGATCATTTATAACCACATTTGGGATTGTTTGAGCATTTGAAGCCACATTTAAAGTGCATTTTGGATGTTCAAACTCGGGGCACCATAGCAGTCTGTTATATGAAGAAAAATGCTGAAACCTTTTCCTTAAAAAAACATAATTTCTTTACGACTGAAGAAAGAAAGACATGAACATCTTGGATAACAAGGGGGTGAGTATATTATCTGTAAATCTTTATTCTGGAAGTGGAGTTCTACTTTAATATATGTGACCCTCAACCATAAAACCCGTTTTAAGTAGCATGGATATATTTGAAGCAATAGCAAAAAATACATTGTATGGGTCAAAATTATTGATTGATCTTTTTTTATGCCAAAATCATTAGGCTATTAAATTAAAATCACATCCCATTAAGATATTTTGCAAATTTCCTCCCGTAAATAGGAATAACTTTTTTTGGATAACTTTAAAGGTAATTTTCTCAGTATTTAGATTTTTTGCACCCTCAGAGTCCAGATTTTCAAATAGTTGTATCTCGGGCCAAAAAATGTGCTATCCTAACAAACCATATATCAATAAAAAGCTTATTTATTCAGCTTTCAGATGATGTATAACATACCCTTATGACTGGTTTTGTGGTCCAGGGTCACATATTACTCTGAAATTTTATTATTACTGTTCTCAGTGGTGAATCTCATTAAATTACAATACAATTATAATCATTACTGTTATTTAAATATAATGGATTTGTTGTGTCCAAAGATCAGTGAGAAGGAAACTGTCTAGAGCAGCAGGCTCTCAAGTGGCTGTAGAGGCCAATCCTTGACGTGCAAGCTTTAGAGCAGATGGGCCAAGGAAAGATTGGGTTGCCGCTTCTGGCTACTTGAATACGTTTGTGCTTTTCTTGGGCAGTTGTCACTCTGCATTCTTCAAACTCCCTATCAGCTTTCTTTGTGATGGTCCTCCCAGGTCTGTCTGCTGCTAGTGTCTCTGAGTTTTGGGGGTTGTATATTTATTTTTTTTAATTTGATTGAGGGGTAAAATGTGCCCTGTGTGTTATAAACTGTTATCCCCCAAAATCCATGATCATAGAATATAAATTAAATAATATATTATTTTAGAACACTTTTGTGTTGTTTTACTCAAAACATTGTGGTTGAGTAAGAGTCCAGTGTGAATAATGTCATGCTGCGATATGACACAAGCCCACTCCACTTAAGTCCACCCACATACTGTACAGCACAGCAATCACACAAAACACTTGAACAGGCTCTTCTGACTGCATGTACCAAACACATGCAATCACATACAATATACATACAATATCTTAAAACACACAAACTAAGCTTATTTATATCACATGTCTCAGTCATACACCAGACCTCCAAAGTTGAGCTACTCTGTATAGTCCTGACAATGTGTAATTTCCCCAGACAGAAAACACGTCATGCTACCCTTTCAGAGATTATCCACAAAAATGCACATTATCGTCCATGTGTAATACATGAGTCTCTCGCTCATACATGCACACTCGAAGGTTAAGGGGTTAGGTTATAGTACTTATAACTAGCTCAGTGTAAAAGCAATACAATAGTCTATACAACAGTATGCAACAATCGAATCATTAATTCAGTTATTTAAATAGCATGTATATGTGTGGTTAGGTGCCATATAAATTCTCTCTCTCTCTCTCCCTCTCTCTCTTTCAACACTGTGAATTTCCCTGTCGGCCGTTAATTAAAAAAACAAAGATGGAAGCATTTAGGTCATGTACTTCCAGGACTTATGCATCTGAGCAACTCTTCCCAAATGAATGAATAGCTTTTAAAGATAGCAGAATTATCTTGAGATCAAGTATTGGTCAGCTCGGTTTGAACTCAGCATGGACGGACAAACACAATCCATGATTATTTGGCTTTCCAATTCATTATAAGACATTCCATAGAATGGGGCATCCACATACTTTAGGCCATGTAGTGTAAATCATGTCTTTCCTAAAGTTACGTCAGCAACTACTGACCCAGTCATGCATCTCAAAGAGGTGAATTTTCACCATTCCATTGGAGATTTCCCATAAAGCTGTCTTTAATCTGCTTTGCATCATTAAATGGAGGTTACATTAACGCTGCAGAGTCCAGGGAAAAATAAGTCGATGTGGACGCTGCCATTTCATCTTAATATAGATTACACAGCTCATCTGCCTTCCATAGGCGCATGTAGGCGGCAGTATTTGACAGGCTTGGCAGATCCAGAGCACTCTGAGTCATATTAATATCAAGTGTCTATTTTTTTTTTTTTTTTTTTTTTGACCATAGCCTTCTCAAAAGACATTTTGTGTCCACCACAATAACAAAGACATGAAAATACATAAATGAGAGGACACTATTCATTGTCCACTCACATGGAAAGCATACTTCAGCTGGCAAACATGTAGTGGAGTTTGCAGATAGAGAAATGTCCAGAGCTTGTCCAGAAACAAGATTTGAAGAGTTGTATAGTGCCACCTGGTGGATATAGTCAAAACTTCAGTAGACAATGTACAATGCATTTGAAAAATAAATGGATATTAACAATGTTTGGAAGATTTGTTAATATATGTGCATTAATACAAGCTGTATTTACATAACATTTTATCTAGGAGTTCTTCTAAATAGCAATAAAAGTTCTTAAGTAAGAGTTTTCTCTTAAATGAGAAGTCCACTTCCAGAACAAAAATTGACAGATAATGTACTCACCCCTTGTCATCCAAGATGTTCATGTCTTTCTTTCTTCAGCTGTAAAGAACTGAGGAAAACATTTTTTCCATATAGACTTATATGTTGCCCCGAGTTTCCAAAGTGCTGTTTAAATGCAGCTTCAAACGATCCCAAATGCGGTTATAAACGATCCCAGCAAGGAAAGAAGGGTCTTATCTAGTGAAACGATTGGTTATTTTCATAAAAATAATACAATGTATATACTTTTTAATATCAAACGCTCATCTTGTATTACTCTGCCTGAACTGTTTTTTTTTTTTTTTTCGGTCCATGACAGTTTGGTATGTCAAAAAACTCCCATCTCATGTTCTCCCTTAACTTCAAAATCGTACGATTGGAGTTTTCCAACATACCCTAACTGTCTTGAGCCAGAATACACAGACTTCAGAGAGAGCAAGACAAGATGAGTGTTTGAGATTAAAAAGTGTCTATATTGTATTTTGTTTAATGAAAATAACCAATCGTTTTGCTAGATAAGACTTCTTCCTCGATTGGGATCGTTTACAACCGCATTTGGGATTGTTTGAAGCCGCATTTAAACAACATTTTGGAAGTTCAACCTTGGGGCACCACAGCAGTCCATTATATGGAGAAAGACCCTGAAATGTTTCCCTCAAAAAACATAATTTCTTTACGGCTGAAGAAAGAAAGACATGAACATCTAAGATGACAAGGGAGTGAGTACATTATCTGTACATTTTTATACTAGAAGTGGATTTCTCCTTTAAAACCTTCACAAAGCTGCTGAGAGCAAGTTTTACTGATGAACAGGGAGAAATCGTCGGCGCCGATAGTCTCGTGGGCATCGCACCAACATGTGGCGCCGTTGTGCTCCGGGCGTCCTGAGTTCGAGTCCTGGCTTGTGGACCTTTCCTGATCCCACCCCCTCTCTCTCCCACTTCGTTTCCTGTCATTGCTATACTGTCCTATTGAAAATAAATGTGAAAATGCCAAAAATAAATCTTTAAAAAAAGAAGAACAGGGAGAAATCTTAAACTCAGCAAAAGGGCGGTGTTGACCTCATTGCTATAGATGATGGCAAGCTTACTAATTATGATATCAAGCTTACTAATTTTGCCCACGGTGATTTAAACATAGAACTATTGTGGAAGGAGAAGGTATCATGTTGCCATACTCAAAGATTTTAAAATAAAATATTTATTTGAAGTGTCTAAAATTATAATTTGCAAACGTGTAAAAAAAAAAAAAAAAAAAAAAACTGGACGCATAAATGGCTGGGAAATATTTTTTTACATTCCAGAGCAAATTGCTGGCAACATTGCATTGTGATTTGGTCTTAGCGACTTAGTCTTCTTGACTTAGTCTTAAAAGGAAGACTGACACATTATTCTTTTACATAAGTTTTTCTTAAATCAGCAAAATTGGAGAGAAGAATCTCTTTTTCTCCTCCAATTTCAAAATCGTCCTACATCGCTGTTTTACCATTTTTGTAAAGGGCGTTTGATCTTCTTTGCACTTTCACTTTGTAAACACTGGGTTGGTACTTCTGCAGTGATGTAGGACGGTTTTGAAGTTGGAGGAGAAAATGAGATGCAAGTTTTTCGACATACCCAAACTGTATTGAACCGAGTGCACAGAGTATGCAAGCACATGACAGAGCAGACAAAGCAAGCATTTAAGGTTAAAAATATATTTTTAGAAAAGACATGAACATCTTGGAAATTCTTCTTGAAAATGAATTTTTGTTCTGGAAGTAAACTACTCATTTAAGATGCTTTGTGAATACAGCCCCAGTTGTTTATAACCAGTTCTTACATTCCTCTCCTTAACTCTGACTAGCCAACTACTGCTACAAATTGTAAATGCGTTGGCTGGCTACAGTCATATACAAAAATAATTGTTATCAGTATGAATATTTATTTATTTTTGTAATTATTTTCAAGATATGATGCTTTACAGTAGACATGCTATAAGGTTGTTATTTGTGGTGAACCAAACTTATGTAATAGTCTGTTTAAAAAGAAAATGGAATTTGGACAACAGTGTCATCTCTCAAATGTAAGGACTGTATGTGTAGATTAACTGCCAAAATGTCAACACAACCTGTTGTTCTTCAACCTCATAACTTACAAACATAACTTGGTGAGAGCAGACTGATAAAAATCTCATTCCTAAATTCTAAATGAACTGAAATGTCAATCAAACTGGAGATTGTGATTTCAGCCAGCTTTTGTCATTTTTTAAATGCAATATGCAATATAAGATGGCCACTGAATGGACTTTAGGTGGTCCCTGATTTACTGTCTGATGCTGAGACAGGGGCAGAAAATCAGAGATATTTCAAATGCAACATATTTTTTTTCCTCCTATTAAAAAAAATGGAACATTCTTTAAAATTGTGACAGAAAGGAAGTGACATCACTTAAACACATTTTTTTACAACATGACAGTAAAGAAACATAATCACATGCATATGATGTATTGCATATGTAAACATACATTGCGCAGGGTATTTGTGAATCTGAGTGAAAACATATTCATTGCTTATTTTTTTTCTGTTAATCTAAAAATTTCACGTTTACACCACCCTTTTATATTCAAATGGAAATTCAATTCGATTTACATGAAAGCAAAATAATAATAATAATAATAATTTTCAGAAGTTTCAGGCCTTTTGCACCCTATTGATGAAAAGTGCCAGGAGCTCGGTGGATGCTGTGGGCTTTGGTGGACATGTGGCTTCTGTGCTGTCAGAGTGTTTATGTGCATGTATCCACTGAAGCAGCGTAAACTAACTAGAATACCCAGTGAAGCAGAATTTGACCACAAGAGTCTCATGGGAGAGAGAGAGTGGGAAAGACAGAGAGAGAAAGAGAGAAAACTGTATATTTTTACCTGTGTGATGTGGATCTTTTAGACCCATTTGAATTAAAACGAGATTATTTTTAGTTTACTTACGTGAGGCCTAAATGAAATTAAAACTGATCATATCTGTGTCTGTGGTCTGAAAGTATTTTCCCAGTGATGGAGCAAAGACCTCGCTGCTGCGTCAGGACAATGCCATTTTTGTAAGTGCAAGTCTTTAATGCAAATATTGTGAGAATGTCTTCAATCATAGTTTACAACAACTACTGTAGATTATAGACTTAAAAGCACTCGCCTTTCTCTGCTTGTGTGGTACACATGAGCAGCGCTTCACAGAGGTCCCCTCTGGCAGCTGGAACAGCTGTCCTCATCCCTAAGCGAGAGATTTCTCTTTCTGTGAAGATGAATGAGATGACAGCGTGTGAGAACATTGTTTTCTTCAGACTCAGTGACCTGAGAGCAAGTGAATAAAAGAGAAACGCATTACAGTACTATTGTGTGGGTCTAGGTTGCTTTCATGTACAATAATATTTGCAGTAAAGGATTTGATGTAAAATAGGATAACATTCACCATTGAAACACAATGTGATTATAATAGCTAGAAAGGATCATTAATAACTGGCATGTACAAAATGGTGCTTGAGATTTTTGTTGAGATAATTGCTAAATCTTACAGAACATATTGGTCGTCAACCTCAGGAGGAACTACATTCAGCTTTTCCCTACACCCCATGTTGCTTTGCACAAATTATGGGAGTAATGTCTGTTGAACTGTTGAAAACTTGTGTTGCAAAACATGAATAAGCAAAAGTCTTTCAGCAGCAATATTACAAAGGTTACAAAGGTTGTGCAACACTTGTAAAGGCCCATTCACACCAAAAACGATAACTTTTCTGATAGCAACATCACGGAGACGTCTATTTGACGTCTGCACTTACATCTTACAGATGTTTGTTGGATGTTTGTACTCAGCAGATGCTTTCCAGATCAAGTGATCTTTAACAGACAGCTTGTAGACGTACGTGTGGGTATAAAGATAACTATATTAGCGTCCACACAAGTGGATGATGTCATCTGTTTATTCATATCTATTTATTCACGCTCATCTGTCACAAATTCTCAAGCTCGTGACAGCAGGATTAATTCTAATTGGCTGTCAATGTTTTTATCATTTGTCAGCTGAAAGTGATTTCAACAATATTGTTTCTCTCTTTACCGTTATAGCTGTGTTGTGAAAATTTTTTAGAATTATATCTTTATTGTTTTTTTTATAGTTATCATCCTTGGTGTGAACAGGGCTTAAGTCTGTAAGAAACATGTTATGTTAATCGCAAATGTTCTATCTATCAACAAGAACAATGATAGATATTTCAAAGTGTAATTGTAATTGTCTGTTATAAATTTCAGGTACAAACCCAAATATACTTTGATTTGGGGAAATGTAGAGACTCTGGGATTTCAGAGTTAGCACTTTTTCACCAGCATCTTTATTCTGTATTAGGTCACTAGTCAAAAATGAATGTCAGTCCACAGAAAAAAAAGAAGTTACCAAAACAAGAACTACCATTTATATTTTATAACCCAGTAGGTTTGTTCAGAAACATGATAAAAGGTGGCTAAATCTAAGTTAAATTGGTAATAAATAAAATAAATTTTGATTTAAGATTTTGTTAAAGTAAAATTGCCACTATTTTTTTTAAATAAATATGTATTATCCAATACACAGTCTATTAACAAACAGTACATATAATATTTGTAATTGTTTTTACAATAACTTTGGAAACAGTTTTTTTTGAATTGCTGTATTTGGAAACTGTCATTTTTGTGCAGAAATTAATCAGGTACAATGGTTAAAAATTAAAAAGGTACAATGGAAACAACAGTCTTTTAAAATCTATGGTTCAGTGAGAAGGCATAAAATGTCAATGAAGATTTTTACACTTCCTGACGAAAATGTACGTAATCTTTTCCCTCTTTAAAAACATGCTTCCGCCACAATGCTAAAGTATCATGGATGGTGGCCATGGAGTTGTTGTGCAGTTGCTAATGTATTCTGTGTATTCCATTGTGTTTTTGTTTGGTTACCAAATGTTTAGCTTTTTTTGTGGTTACTAGGGTATTGGGAGTGGTTGATGGGGGGTTTCTTATTTTATAGGATTTTCCACCCATTTTGTCAGTCATCAGGTGATAACCAAAGTCTGATCTACTGTATATCTAGAACAAATTCTGCAGGATAAGCAGTAAAAATTAAATACTATAGGTCATAGGGGGTTCTTTGAACCATAAACCCATGTACAGTTCTAACCAATCAAACATGCTCAATATAGACCCACTGAAGTATTACAGATAAAGTAATAAAAGAGAAAAAAGGCCACAAATAAGACCATGAGGCATGTAGCTGCATGCAGGAGAAGAAGATCAGTGTATCAATGAGTGGGGTGTGCAAGCGTGTCCTCGATGGATCGGGCCCGCAGGCCTTCTGCATATGCTGCGTAGGATTACACTGATCCAACTTAATACTTAAGACCAAGGCATCATTCATAACTACAGCCACCATCTGGCACCGCTGCCCACCCGAGCAGCCCATCAGATTAACTTTGAGAAAGATTCCAAGAGTGGGTGTGTGCTGCACTCTCTAATATGCTGGATGGGTCAGCATCACCGTGCGCTGCTTTGGCGGCTTCCCGACACAACAATAACCCATGACACCCATGACCCAAGAGCTTCAGTTGCAGTAGTGTGCTTATCCATCATAAAAATGCATTGACAGGAGATCAGCTAGCCAGTTAGTGTCTGTTGAATGGGTCAAAGGTCAGAGGGGGTGTTGTGTTAAGTTTTTCGCTGTTTTCAGACTGCACATCTTATGTTAATTCTACTTCCTTGATCCTGTTTTTTTAATTGATTTATTATCCTGATTAGATATTTTCACAAATAATAATACTTTTTTAAAAATATTTCTCTGTTACAGATCCCAGAAGAGCAGCCATAATCATGACAACAGATTCTTCAAGACCTTCTAACAACCTCTGCAGAAACCTGTGCCTTTGATCAAACCCTGTGAATCAATCGTTTTTGTATGGGACCAGCATATGAGAACTGATACTGCACTTCTGACAGACACCTTTTATGGACTGAACAGGTGACATATGGTTTTTGAAGCCATGGAGTTCAACAAATCTGTGTAGAAAAAAAACTGTCTAACTCTGTGCAATATTAGTCTATTTTAAGGTGAAGTTCATGTCTAAGTAGATTTTGGATGACTATGTTCTTTTGGTTTATTTTTGTAAAGCTTTTCCTGATGTATATTTTTCTAAAACAATATTATTCTCCTACAGAAGAGATGCTATGAACATGAGAGAAAACATTGTTAGGCAAAGAAAATGCCTCCTTTCTTAGAAAAGCCATAGTACCTCTCATCAACAAAAGTGATGATGTTTAGAATGGCATTTGCTGAAATTCTGTGTCATCCTTAAATATGTGTGTCGTATAATTTTATTTGCTGTATATCTGAGTGATTCTATAATTTAATAACAAAAATAATAAAATAAGAAATAAATATTTATATAAATCTTTTTTTTTTTTTTTTTTTTTTTTAAGTATATAATTGAATAATTTAATTTTGGATTTTCTTCAAAACATAATTTTTTCCCGAAAGGAGAAGAACATGTTTTGATATTTAGATCCAGTGTTTATTTATTTATAAAAATAATATGATTTGGATATCATTATTACCATGTTTTAATTCAACAGCTTTTTTTGCTTTGCTCAATGTGTGCTTTTTCAAGCAATATGTTTGGGTTTTAAAATGCACATGTGATGAAATTTCTCTCTAACTACATAAAGAAACAGGAAAAATGCAATATTGTACTATACTAAGAAAGTTAGATATTTTACTTCCTGCTTATTCACAAAAGTTGTGTCTGAGGCACCATCCATGCAAGGCCTAATGCTGAAGTTACATGATAAAGACAATTATGTTACCCAGTATATTAATCATAGGCATAGGTCACTATATATTTTGTCATTCAGTGTTGCTGAACAAAAAAATAACTTTAAGCTACAAATGAAATAATGTTCAGTTGTGTCAACTGTGTTGCTAATGTCAATTATGTGACCCTTACTGTCAACTGTTATCTTTTACCTACGATGTTTTTTTAAGATATATATATATATATATATATATATATTTATTTATTTATTTATTTTTTTTTTTTCAATGACTTAAATGCTGCTTCTGACATGCTAAAAAGTGCATTTTATATTCCCATAGGTAGCACGTTTGCATAACAATCTCAAAAGTATGAAAATTAAATACCACGCTTTCATCTGCAAAAAAACCCATCAAATTCATCAACGTCTTAAAAGCTTTTAAGATCTGTGTCACTTGATATGTCACAAATGGTATGGACTTTGAAAGTGTTGTCAAATACAGTATAAAAAGCACTTCTTTACTGCATATCTACATTGATGTCTCTGTAAGAGAAAAGTACTGAGGCTTTGAAATACATTATGGATTATTTCTGAATGCTTGATTACTTGTAGTAGAGAACACTTGTGTACTTTTAGACTGATGTCTTTGTACCGGCTGGCCTGGATGTGGCTACATAAGGATATGTCATTTGTTGCGACTCTAACAGCATCTAACAGCAGTTTATCTAGGATGCTTGAAGTTATTTTCTCCTCCTTTTCTGATATCCATGTTATGACACATATGTACAATATTTCCAATATTAAACCACCTTGACGACTACATCATAACTAAATCATGTTTTTTTTTTTTTTTTTTTTTTGTGGACAGGTGAAGTAAAAGGTAGAGACTTATCTCTTATATAGTATGATGTGAATAACCTATGTGTCACTGGCAAAGAAAAAAAAAATGCAAAATTTATGAAGAAGTACATTTTCTTAATTCAACCATCATTGGCACACAGTTTGTTTTGGACTTTGGCCACAGTATCACATAAACACATAAGAAGTTATTATTTATTGTTGGGTTAAAAAAAAGCTTCTCAATACATGTACGGGTATAAAATTGTACTGTAATCATGTCGATATAAACAGTGATTTATTTGTTACTTTAGACACTTCTAAATCAAGTGTTGCTTATTTTCTGTTATGAGAAAGAAGTATCACATTGTGCTATAGTTTAAAATGTTATATTTGTTACTGTCCTAAAGAATATAGTCAAAACACCATGTTTTGAATTCTAACACGGAATAAAGCTTTTGTGAATTTTAAGCAGTAACTGAAGCATTTTACCCAAAAGCATTTTAAAGCAATTTTACCCATTTTGAAGCAATAGCCAACAAAAAGGCTCAGTCTGAGATGAACAAAGGACTGCTAGCACAAGTGCCAAATCCCACAAAAAGTAGCAGGCTTCAGACTGCATGCACTCTTCAGAAAACTGCAGACAACACTTGAGATCCAAAAGAAGATCCCCCAATAGGACATGATATGCCGAAAAAGGAGCAATGTACACTTTCAATGTGGAAGCCACTTTGTCCTCCTCCAGTAATTTAAGTCACTCAGAATGTCACATGTTGCTGGATCGATCCCATGTTCCCCACACCATGTAGTAAAAAATTCTAATGCATAACACAGATCTGTCAAGCTTCCAATGCGAAACATAGATCTGTCTGAGTACCAGATGCTGCCCTCTAGCTGAGAAAAGACGCCCTTTCTGGGGGTACGTTTTGGTAACAAAAGAAAAAAATTGGTCTGGCTGGCCACCACAGTGCCACGAGTAGCACCCTGTGATGAAAATCATATATTCTATTGTATAACTGCAAGTTCAGTGTGAGTAAATTACATTAATCAATGTGAATAAATTCACATTATAAGATCTTTTAACTGTGCCACTGTGAGAAATGTAGTTATTTAGTACTGTAATTGTTCTGAAGTGGCCATAATGGTGATTGGTAATCCCATTTGTTTGGACTCTTTGACCTTAAATATTCATATTCAAATTTCTGACTTAAGTCATGTCACACCCCTGTGGACTCTTTATGTGTCCTTATTTGGTCTTTTCTGTTCCGTTTCTTACCATGATGTCATTGTTTAATCACTCACACCTGTCCTTGTTTCATTAGCCTGGTTTTTTAAGTTTGACTCAGTTCCTCGTTCATTGTTAGCGTGTGTTTTCCCTGCTGTTCCTGTTCGTTCCTGTTCCCTTGTCTGGATTATCACATTAAAGTACGTGTTCATTATTTCCTCGTCCCTGCTCCTCCTTCCCGAACACGACGCCTGACAATGTCAGACTTGATTTGATTGCCTGACTTTAGGTTAGTCAAACTCTTCTTTGCATGAGCATTTTATTTTAGTGTTATTAAGCATGAAGACTAATCAATAACTTATTTCATATTCATAGCTGTTTGTGGATGTACAGTATCTTTCATAATAGTGAAGCAACTGCTTAGATACATTTTGAAAGATGTGACATCAATACTCGACATACAAAACACAACAATAGTAACACTTAAATAAAAACTACACAACATACACCAACATTACAAAATAAACAAACACAAACTGCTAAAAGTGAACCAAAACATAAGTTCAGTAGCACAAATAAAACCAGCAAAAATTAAAAAACTTAAGAACATGATCAATTCATGCTGCATTGCATGCTGGGAACCTTCATAGTAAATATGCTCTGTAGAAACACAATATGATGCTGTTTGATTACAAGAAATTTCTGAGAGTGCAGTTAGATACAAGAGAAGTCCCACTGTGAAATTACTGTGGAGGTAATGTGATTATTAAAATTTTTAACAATGTACCAATGCCTTGTTAAACTCAAAACAGGCAAGAAACACTTATTGGAGGTCCAGATATTTGCAGTGAAGCTCAAGGACAGCACATCAGAAATGGGCACTCAAGTTAGTGAATTTAATAGACTTGACCTGAAATGACTTCAGACTTCTCGACAAAGAAGGACTTGTGAATATTTTACACACAACTCGAGTCTTTTATCCTTAATTGATATCATAAAGAAAGAACCTGGAATTTACTTCTGTGCTTTTACTATATCTGCTTCACATATTTCCTTGTTGATGTAGATGGGACTCTTATCATAGTGATCTTCATTGTCTGAGAAAACTCTAGAATAAAGCTAAGGCAAAGTGGTCTCAAAAATGTATTTTCTAAAATGCTAACTGTGGTTCCAAAGTTATTGTGAGATGTACTGTGTTCTCCACAACTGAAAAATCCTCCTGAATCACCATAAGAACAGATTCCAGCAGTTGCTTGACAAAATTAATGATATGAATACCCATTTTTATGCATTGCCTTTCATGCAAAACATTTAGCTTGGAAGCTAAGCGCTTGTTGACGTTGTGAGTGATTTACATGTGAACTTTGTTTATTCTTCATTCAGAAACTGGACATGGGGTATGGAAATAATCAGTGCTCTGTAAAAACATGGCCACGCTGTTGTGACATAACTACTTTTTGTGTCCCACAGGGGGATAATAGCCATACGAGCTATAGGGGCGAAAAGGTGAATATAACAGGCTGGAATGGAGGAGGAAGTGAGGGCAAGTGTTTGGAGAAATATATTAATTATTGATATTTTGTTATTATGGAAACTAGGGATGTAGGGAATAGTGAATCTGTATTTGGAAAGACATGGAAAAAGAACAACTCATTCTACTGAGCCACCAAAGGCACATGGTTATCTGTTTGCTGGTGGTTGCCTGTTACATTAGAGTACATAAAATTTCACTCACCACATAAATAGAGTAATGAGAGATGACTGATAGGACGAATGTTGGCGAATGATTTCCAGATCCTGAGCACCACTGAAAAACATCTAATCTGTAATCAAACATCAACATAAGTACTTCTGGTCTGTATTATACACAGAGTAGGCTGTGTGGGATTGTGAATCTCGAGGTGAAAGTAAAAAGTGAGTGTGCACTCAAATGTGATTTTAGTAGCTTGCATATTAATAATGGCTCCCTGATGCCCACAATTTATGTACAGTACCCAATGATGTAATTGCGAGAGAAAGCACTGAAATATGTATTTTCCTCCCATTCTGTATTTATTCCCTTTGTATTAAGTCATTTTCTTTCCAAACACGGTATTCAGATTCAGGCACATGACTTAATGGGAAGTGTAAAATACTTGAGTCAGAACTACCCATACTATAGACTGGTGTGTTTTTGTATCAAAATACTAGTGTGTTTAATGTCCAGTGTGTTAAAAAATGTATGAAAAATTGCGAATACTGATTAAAAATCGTGACCCCAAGAATTGTTATAATTTGAATCATGAGGTACCGGAAGATTCCCATCGCTAACAAAAAAACTAGAAATATCATGTCTGAGTGTGATATAAGACATCCATCATTCGTCGGTGCCAATAGCCTTGTGGTTAGCGTACTAACATATAGCGGCATTGCACTACGGACGTCCCGAGTTTGAATCCCGGCTCGTGGACCTTTCCCGACCCCACCCGCTTCTCTCTCTCATCACTTTGCTTCCTGTCTTACCTACACTGTCCTATCTAAATAAAGGCAAAAAAAATTACAAAAATAAATCTTAAAAAAAAAAAAAGACATCCATCATTCAAATCACATTGGTTAGAACCTCACTCCAGTCCTGGTCACAGCACCAATGTAACTAATCCTACTCCCACCACTCCCAAATGGAAACCAGTGTCGACTGGCGCGCTATCAAGACCGAAAGCCTCTAGTGTTAGTTGCTGGTGTGCCTCTTGAGGAAAGGGATGTAAGGTTTACCCGCACAGTTCTTACTAGCTTACTGTCCTTTTACTGGCCTCTGTTACAGAAGCAGACAAGTTTTAACACCTTTATTTACTTATACTGGACTCAAAATGAGACAGTAAATAAGTAACTAGCACACATATAAGCATCTTTTTAAGTTCAATTCGGTTTAATCATACCATAAAACATTTTGCTACACGGCTTTGGTAAAATTTATAGATAGAGCTTTTTATTTTAGCCCATGTTTTATGTATTAGTTTATTTTTTGCATTATTTTATGTATTCATTTTTTTTTTGTGTTTTGTTTTGTTTCAAACCTTCAGATATAAAAATTGACAAACAGTAAACATACCGGCCCCAAATGAGAAAAATGCTGTGGGTCCACATAGAGGGGCTGTGTGGGTTTTCTGTGGGCAGTCTGCTGTAAGCTTCCCAAATGGGCCCAAATGGTTTGTCCCATAATAAACCTATGGATACACACAACGGGCCCAGACAGGCAGTTTAACCTTCAGTTCAGAGTTTAGTTTATGTCATAATCCACCTAAATGGAAATTTCTACTAAACCTGAAGACATATATGATCAGGTTTAGGTGCGTTTAGAAATTGGGCAATTTTTGTATTAATTAGCTACATTTTGCAGGACAGTGGCCCTCCAGGAACAGGGTTGGATATCCATGAAGTGAAGTGGTTCAGGGGTGCTTAACTGCTCATGCCATTTCAGAAAAGAAAAAAAAACTTCAATTGTTTTCTTTCCACCAAGAAAACAGTTCGGAGGGGAAGAAGTCTACAAATATTAATATATAGTATTTATTACAAATGAAAAAATACACAAATGTGTGTGGTACTAAAAGCTAATGTGTACAAAATATGGTGTTTTAACAACATTGTCTCATGGTATTTCAACTATTTGATGTTTTGGCAAATTTGTCTCTTTGATTATACTGGTTTTTCTTAAAGTTGTCCCCTAAAAAAGTGAGTTTCCTTTCACAAAGCGTAAAACACTTCATTTTCACGTACAAAACAGGCTTGAATTTCAACAGTATGTTGTACTGTTTCATAACCCTTTGAAGCACCTTTCAAGTGCTTGTATTTAGTATTTAGTGTTTGTAAAACTGATGGAGAACTGTGTTTTTACGGAGCACTTATTATTTCCATATTTGAATGAAGAGTAAACAAATGTCCAAATGGAAATAAATCTGTGTCTAAAATTTTGCATTGGGTTTTGCATGATGATGTAATATATGAATGTGTATAGGGATCATTCATTCTGGCTGCTGTTGTATAGGCAACTGCTATAATCTGGAATTTTTTATTTAATTCTTTTCCACACATAATTTAAATCCATCAGCAATGGATAGGCTGTTTCAGTTGCTTTTTTTCTCCGGTGAGTATTTTCTTAATTTTTTAAAGTTGTTTTTTAATTGAATATGTCTGTAGTAACTTTGGAAAAATAAAATAGAATCCAAAAATACTTCTCTTTAACTGTTAATTGTAGCATTTAAAAGCATTTTTAACAGATAAACTTAAGAGACAGAAGAGATTTTTCCAAAGTAATTTTTATGCACAATGTCTGTTTGATAAGTTTGATAAGTTTGATAAGACTTCTCTTTTAAAGGAACTAGAAGCTGAATAATGATTCACTAGGAATATTAATTGACTGATTACACTAAAGCAAAACCCATAAGGAGCTGCACCATGTTGCCCTTATAAGGGCATATTTGCAGCATCGTATTTGATTTTTTGGTAACACTTTACAATACGGGTGCACAAGTATGCATTAATTCATGCTTAGCTAATGCACAGATAATCATGAGTTAATATATAACTCATGAAGAACTAAACCATTTCTTAATAATTACTGCATCAGCAGCAAATGAACATTCTACATGAATCATAGATTAAGTAATCAATAAATTGTTATTAGTTAAATGTGTCATAATGTATTAATTCCCTAATAACTTAAAACAATTAATTAATAGTTCAACTATTAATAGTTCAACTATCAATAGTTCATTAAAATTTGGAAAATAAAAGTTCAGATGAACAAGAACACATGGTATATCACACCGTAACAAAAATAAAGCCAAACTGGAAAAGACATACGTGAGCAAGTTAGGACACCTTTACTGTTAACATAGGAATTAAGAGGGTAAGTAGCCATCAGGCACTGCTAATCAAATGCCTTTGATTAACTGATCATCAGCAAGAGTGAGCACCTCTATAAAAAGAGTTTTGGCAGGTTGTTGGTCTGGAGCCTTCAGGTGTGTGTTAACACAATGCCAAGGAGGAATGACATCAGCAATGATTTTAAAGGAACACTCCACTTTTTTTTCCCTCGCTGTAGAGTCTGCAGTGTAGTTCTTGGGTTTTCTGCCATTTCTGTGAGCATTACACAGTCTGATCTTGGGGTGAATTTCCTGAATTTCCACTTTTTTTGAAAATAGGCTCATTGTCCAACTCCCCTAGAGTTAAACAGTTGAGTTTTACCGTTTTGAATCCATTCAGCCGATCTTTGGATCTGGCAGTAGCACTTTTAGCATAGCTTAGCATAGATCATTGAATCTGATTAGACACTCTCCCTCATCTGTCACACCTGATTCAACTCATTAGCTCGTTAGTAGAGACAGCAAGACCTGAAATGGGTGTGTCAGATATGAGAGACCTACAAAATGAGCATGGTTGGGGGTGCTCGCAGGACTGGTTTGAAAATCACAGTTCTAGGCTGATACTTTGCTGCCGTACCATGGGTGCAGCAGGCACAATGATATTACGCAGGCCTGAAAGTCACCGGCAGAGTTGACGGCTGCGTAATATCATTGCGCCTGCTGCACCCATTTTTAATTTGCAGCACGTTAAGCTCTCTCGGCCACCTACCTGTGGCTACAAAACAAGCCCCAAATTATTAGTTCTCTACCAGCATGTGTGACTTTTGGTATGAAGTGTTTGTGCTGATATGCTCTTTAGGTCTTCACCAAACAAGGCGCTGTGCATTATGGCCAAACATTTCCACTTTGGTCTTGTGTATTCAAAGGACATTTTTGAGTCTTATGGTTTATTCAGATGCAGCTTTGCAAACCTAAACCATGCTGCCATAGAAGAGGCTTTCTTCTGAAAAGCCTTCCATACTTGTCCCATATTTTTCTAATTGTACTGTCATGAACTTTATCATTTAACATGTTGACTTTTCAATATTTTTACAACTCTTTTGCTTTTTACCATCTGCAAATGTTAAATATTAAAATAAAATGTTAAGGTTAACACTGCATTTTTCTAAAGAAAAAAATGCAGCGATTGACATAGTTTATGTATAGTTATTTTCAATGCTTCAATGTCATTATAAAAGAATTTCATCATTGTTTATTAAATTCTAACAAATACGTTTCTGTTAAAACTAACCAAAATTAAAAATAATTTGCTTATGATTTCTACACATGAGAGACTTGGTGTTGAAAATGTATCGTCATCGGCTATCGGCCAAAATGTGTTAAAAAATATCATTATATCGGATATCGGCAAAAATCCAATATCGTGCATCCCTAGTCTTGATACAGAAAACCATGGAATTCAGTAGGGTGTCCTAACTTTTTCACATGACTATATGTCTCCCATTTGGGCCTAAATGTGGGCCTGTGGAACTGCTGCTAACTTGCAGATGTGTTCATTGCTGACACATTTTTTTTTTTTTAAAGTCCTTCACCTTCATGCCAGGACAAGTGTTCACATATGTATTTCTGCACACTTTAACATTCAAAACTTTTCTCAACAGGATTCTGTTCATTTACTGGTGGCATCTCACGTGAGTACGTTGTAATTCAGGAACAGAAGACCTGGAAAGAGGCACAAGCTTACTGCAGAAAGAATCATATTGACCTGGCTACTGTTCAAAGTGATGAAGACTGGGCGAATCTACGAGAAGCAGTTCAAGTGACTAAGATGGCTTGGATTGGACTGTTCAATGACGTCAATAGCTGGCGGTGGTCTTATCAAAATAAGGAAATTACATTTAGCTCATGGAGCTCTAGAGAACCAAACAACTATGGTGGATATGAGGCATGTGGTGTGATGCAGGGTACAACATGGAATGATTGCAGTTGCAATAATCTTTATCCATTTATTTGCTTCAATGGTAAGAAATTATAGAAAAAAATTGTTATTAATGTAAATAGTATTGGCGGATGATATAGTAAGCAGCCTAGCATACTAATAAGGTATAACCAATCTCTAGGTACCAACCATGGTTAAATTCTGTTGAGTGGTTTGTCAGTTATCAGCTGTGTTACACTGCACACACATGAAGTTGAAAGCAAAATAGCTTCATAACAGCTACAGTGGGTCATAACAACAGCATAGACCCAAAAGCACTATAGGTACTGTATGTTACGCTGCTCTTATTTAATACACCAATCGTACTTCGGATGTGTGCATCCAGAAAAACAGAAATATCAGAAATTTAAACTGATATGGCTATAAAATGCATGATTTCAGCACAATGTACATGATAATCAAAACCAAACAGATGTTTTTTAGGCAGAGATCTGAGATCTGAGCTAAAATTGCACAGCCCTGTATTGGAAAGGGCTGTGCAATCTAAAAGGGGGAGCAGCAGCTCATTTGCATTTAAGGAGACATCCACTAAAATAGCCTGTTTCTGCTTTCACTCAGAATAGTCATTTTCAAAATAAATAATATGATCTGTGGGGTATTTTGAGCTGAAACTTCACAGACACATTCTGGGGACACCTAAGATTTATATTACATGCATAATAGGTGCCCTTTAAAATGACCTTGTATCGTCTTCCAGATATGTACTTCTTCACAGTTATCACTTGTTTTGAATGACTTTCCTTTTGGCTTGTTCAATGGAAAATCCAACCATACTGCTGAATCTGATTTAAGGTTTTGGATTATGAGTCATTTCAAACAAGTGATAACTACTTCTTAAAAACACATCTGCCTGCAGCATTGACATTTACCTTGTAAAGATATACTGTGTAAAAATAACTTTTTTTTTGTTACAGAAAATGGAACAAACAAGTTTGTTTTCATCAATAATGCCAAGAACTGGCTGGAGGCTCAGCACTACTGCAGACAGTACTACACAGACCTGGTCATCATCCAGAATCAAACAGAGCTTAACGAGATGACTGTGATAATGAAACCATATACAAGTGCTTGGATTGGTGCGTTTAGAGATGTGTGGAAATGGTCAGATGCAACGGATGTCTCCACTTCTTCCTTTACTAGGCTGCCTTTGCAATCTAGGCTTAGTAGTCCTTGTGGTATTTCAGATTCTGTTGGTATAATCAATTATCAGGACTGCACAACCGTCCTTCCTTTCCTCTGCATGTACCGTAAGTTTCATGTTTGGTCCTTATCTAACAATACTACATTACAAACATTAGAAATTCGCCTAACTCCATTTGCTCAGCAAGTGTCTTTAAAATGTATATGTTAATTTGTTATCATGCTTCTTTAATTAGCTGTAACATGCAAAAGAGCACAAACATTAGTCAAAGGTATTCCTGTTTCTAATACTGAACTGCATAACAATATTAAAGGGGTCATCGGATGCAAAATTCACTTTTTATGTTGTTTGAACGTAAATGTGTGTTAGCATCCACACTATAACAATAAAAATCCACCTAGTGATTTTTATTTTATCCCCAAAAATAAATCCCCTTTTTCAAATCAAGCCATTCTCAGCTTCTTGGCTGTTTGACAGCACACAGACCAAGGCCGCTCCCACAATAGTTGATTGACACAGCCGTCTTACCTTAGTCCTGCCCTAAGTGAGCTGTAACACCATTGTTTCAATGCCAGAGCAGGAGTAGACAAGTATGTCTCCTAAGCGATTGAGTTGTTCTGTTGTTGGATGTAATAATGAATATAGCAGTTGTCATTTACTCTCGGCATCTGAGCCGCTGAAGATGCAGTGGATTAGATTTGTTTGTGAAGGAAATGCACCTCCCGATCTACATAAATGCGCCTATGTTCACGCAAATCATTCGTGATCCAGCTTCACCTACAGAAGAAGTGAGTATAAAGGGTTCCCTTTCGAAGAAACATCGAACTGCATCCTCTAGCAGTCGCTATGGGGGAATGCCTTCGGCATGATCGGTGTCCTGAAACATACATCTAAACACGACAGTAATATTGGCCACCGACAGCCTGTGTTGTCACTACTGGTGCGACCAGCTCTCGAGGGAGTTGAATGTACTCGCTGCATTCATTACTTGTTTCTCGTGAGGGATAAGCATTAATTGAACATGCTTGACTCACGAGGTGATACATTCGCGGGACTGTTGGAGTGGAGCTGCCTGATACCTGGGGTTGCAGTGCTATACTGGGGACCTGAAGGCCAAGGAGGCTCCTGCAGAAGCCTAGCGACTTGGCTGCATGATCCAGCAAGCATGAGGCCGAAGATGTGGGTTATCGTCAGGCTGGATCCAGTACCGACAGGTGAGACCATCGCCGCAGTCAGTCGACAGTACGAGAGGTTCTGACTTCAGCAGGGGAGGTGTTCGGAGAAGTCTGACCCTGTAACAAAATAAAAAAGGTACAGAGACAGGTTCACATAACACTGCAGAGAAAGCTAGTTAGTGAGCCATGTAAAACTAGTAAAAGAAATATGAAGAGAGAGAGTCATACAACCTAAAAAAAAAAATGGGCTCCCAGAGTGCAGTATAATGTGGTTATCCGATAAGAACATGATATAAATAATTTGTTCAATAACTGCAGACATTAGGCGGCAGCCTCAGGTTGCCAGGCCTCTTTCTTGCGCCCCGTTAGTGCTCCTCTTACCTTAGAGGGTCACTTATGAGCACACCGCATCCAGACCGAGCGTCCTATTATACTGTGGTCGCGCCAGAAGTGACATCACAGGCTGTCACCGGCCAATGTTATTATTGTGTTTAGATGTATGTTTCATAGTAGTTAGCAAGTTTTACAGCTAAATGCAGCTAAAGTATAAAGTCTCATGAGAACGACTCATCACCCCACAGAAGAGAGGGTCGGGGTGCGCAGAGCTCATAAGCATTTAAAGGGACATGCAACAAAACAGTTTACTGTGAACAGAGCTGACTTTGGCAAGGTAAAAATGGTGTTTTTTACACTACCATTGAGAAATTTTAACCAAAGCATGTTATAGACTTTTCATTAAGAATCATATCAAACTACTAACAATGGGCATCCGATGACTGCTTTAACCTTTAAACCTAAGCCAAAACCGAAAAATCTGTCATCAAGTTGCTCCAAACCAGTATGAGTTGCCCCTATTCTTCAAAATATTTTTTTTGTGTTCAGCAGAAGAAAGAAACTTACACAAGTTACACAGGAAAAACTTTAGGGTGAATACATTTTGACATTTTAATTTTGGGGTAAACTGTCCCTTAAAAAGAGCTGACTGCAAGTTGCATTCAAAAGAGCTAGGAACAGATCAAAGATACCGGTGCTGCTTTCTTCAAATTTCCAATGGTCAGGAATAAATACTACTTGTTATATTTTAACAGGTGCAAAGAAACAGATTGTAAGATTGAGGGTCAAATCTGGTCAGGATCTTAATGAGCCTGCAGTGATGAATGTTATCTTACAGTGGGTAAGTAAGTAAGTATTAAACAATTTAAACAGATAATGGATAATCTGTAATTTCATATTTCAAAAATATTTTACACACAGCTTATGTTTTTTATTCAACATAAAAAAACATCATGAAGAATGAATGCATATTTGTATATTCACCTTCAAAATGATCAGCGAACAGTGATTGTTGGTCTTGACCTCCTTGATTGTATCCAAGAACCCAAAAATTATATGTAATAATTTTGTCATAAACTAAACTAAAAAAATGACTGACAGTTTATTAGCCCTTAAACATAAGCACAGATTTAAAGACGATGCTCTGCCATCCTTTTGAACGGATAAAACCTGGCAACCAGGAAGAAAGTCAAGGCAAATGTATTTGTTTACATTTGTTTAATGTAATACAAAACAGCTTTACAGAAAATCATTATTTTTGTCATACCCCTGTGGACTGCTTTGTTGGTTTCTCCCTCTTGTGCCCATATATGTTTTTTCCTGTTCCTGTCCTCGTTAAGTCTTTATTAGTTAATCACTCCCACCTGTCCTTGTTTCATTAGCACCACTTTATAAGTTGTATTCAGTTCAGTGTTTGACGTCCGATCTTAATGTTATGTTGGTGTGTGTTTCCCTGCTGTTCCTGTCTGAATGTACCATTTTTGCATTTTATTAAAGCCTTTTTGTTATATTTCGTCTCCCTATATCTCCGTCTACACACAGGCTGAGGAAGCGCTTTGGGGTTTGCGGCAGGGCGGTCGGATGTTGGAACAGTATGTGGAGGAATTCCTCGAGCTTGCTAACCAGCAGAGCTGGCACGACGCTGCTCTAGGTGCGTGTTTTCAGCTGGGGCTGGACAACGAGATCTGTTGCGATCTTCCCATGTGTGGGTATCCCCTGATCGAACTAATTAATCTCGTCCTTTATTTAAACGGTTCTAATTTCGTCATGCCGAAATTCATCATGCCGCGTCATGCCGGCTCACACCTTGCCAGGAACCCCCACATACTGCACCAACGGCTCGGACCGCCTACCCTGCCCCAAACGACCCCACGTCCTCCAAAGCTCCATCTGCTTCCTCAGCCCAGAACTGCCGGCCGCGGCCCACTCAAGCCCGCCGGGCTCTCATGTAGCAAGCCAAATTAATATTTAGGACCTTATGGACCTGGCGCTCCCCATGGGGTTTGATGCCCCTATTCTCTCTCCTTCTTCTTCATCTCCGCTGGTCCCGTCCAGCCCTCCTACGTCTCCGCTGGTCCTGTCCAGCCCTCCAGAGTGCCGTCCAGAGCCCGCTCCTCCTAAGTGCCCTCCAGTGCCAGAGACTCCAGAGCGCCCTCCAGTGCCCGCTCCTCCTGAGCGCCCTCCAGTGCCAGCGCCTCCAGAGCGCCCTCCAGAGCGTCCTCCAGTGCCAGCGCCTCCAGAGCACCCTCCAAATTAATATTGAGGACCTTATGGACCTGGCGCTCCCCATGAGGTGATGCCCTTATCCTCTCTCCTTCGTCTCCACTGGTCCCGTCCAGCCCTCCTACTTCTCCGCTGGTCCCGTCCAGCCCTCTTACGTCTCTGCTGGTCCTGTCCAGCCCTTCAGAGCGCCGTCCAGAGCCC
>JAHKKF010532573.1:0-14573 GCA_019740295.1 Labeo calbasu
AGTCTGTAACAGTTTCAGTTATAGTATTCATTAGATTTATGTTATCAGTTATCATGTGGTGTAGTTTTACTCAAAGACACAACATGATTGTATCAGAAGTAGTTTATTTCACATGATATTTACATATATTTTCACTTTAATTTCATGATGTAATGTTGCATGTATGCTGAGTGTTTATTTCATTACCATTATGTATCATTATATATTGTGTTAAATACCTTTTATTTGTTGATTACACATGTATGTGCACTGTGAATGCAGACGGGAAGCAAGGGAGAGAGAGAGTAGGCCTTTTGGTGTTGCCATACTAATTTTGCCTCATACTACTCTTCTTTAAAGAATAAATTCCATCCCGCATCCCATCTACGTGTGGTCGTGCTTCTGTCCTGAGGGTACTGCTTGATATCTGCTACATGCGCAAGCACACAACTCTTTTGCCTTTTGTCAAGAAGTCATTTATACATGTTTTAACATAATTTATTCATGACTAACTTAGGCTATAGGCCACTTGGAAGTTGGAACAAAGAAATAAAATAAGTTCTTTGTAACGTCGTTACATGTGTTTTGTGTTTTTGTGGAGGAAATTTATTGAATTCACGGTAGATGGCTTCAGCGCGGTCCTGCGCTCACTGATAGTGCGTCCAGCAGCACTGAACACCCTTTCGCTGCTGCTGCTACTGGCCGGGATGCATAGTACTGATCTGGCTAATTTTGCAAGTTTTGTAAATTTTCCCAAACGTAATCGCCAGAGGCAAGCCTCCATTTCACCTCCTCAACATCCATTTTCGCATCTTTCTCGCGCTAATCGAAACGCATCACATGACCGCTCATTTTTCCGCGCAAGCCGGAGCGCAAGCCCGTGCCCGGCCCGAACCCGTGTAAAATGATATAAATTAAGCTCAAACCCCGGGTCCCGTCGGGTTCGGGCAAAGATCTTCAGCTCTACAAGGGTGTTGTTTTACACTACCACTAAAATTACCATCTGATGAACCCTTTAATAAAAATGTATATTCTTTGCAAAAAGTGAATGATTATCTTTTGCCTGCAGGCATAATTCTTCTGTTAATGAACTACAAAGTCTTTTAGAACAGACACAGCACAGTGCAGGTGCTTGGATGACCTTGAAGCTGAATATATTGTAATCATCTTATTTTGCTATTGTATCTAGTTGATGAGCAGAGCTTTGTTTTGCTTTATAACACTGTTCAGAAATACCAGGCTACCAGGATAAAGCATAGCATTTGGTTAGTGATGCAACATCAGCATGACAGACCTCGTGATGAAACCCCTAAAAACATATTTTATTAGGTTCTAATGACTGGAGTCTCATGTGAGTCTATATTACATTAAACACACACACACACAAAGCTATATTAGTAAAATTCCACAACAGAACAAAAGTAGCATCAAAGAATGATGATACTGGCTAAATAAAGTGCTCATTGAACCATACAGAAAACAAGAGCAAATCAAATAGATAAAGCATGAAATGTAGAGGATTGTGATCTGGGAGTCTTTTGAGTTTCACACAAGTTGTTGTTTACCTACCCCTGATTGTAGGAGCTATGCTACTGAGAAACACAGAGAGAAAAGACTCACCTCCTTCATATAGATAATCCTCTTCAGTGTCTTAGACTAAGAACAAAGACTTGATTCAGCTCCCTGCTCATCTCAAACGCAGCGAAAGAAAGGAAGAGTGAGAGAGATGTGTGGAAAAAAACAGCTTTCCCAGGACAGCATGTTCTTAGGATTTGTCAGACATATAGCTCAGGGTAAATAATGGACATCTGCCAAACACAGCACAACTTGTACAATCTGCAAACCCCCTTCCCACCCACACACAAACTCACACACGCTTAATGGTACACAAACCAACACAAAAGTCACACTGAAGCATTAATGTGGCATCATCTGCGATTGCAACACATTCTGTACTAAGCTTTTCATAGTGAAGCTGAGACATTCTCTCTTAATTGCACATTCTTTTCTTTGTGTTACTAATTCCACTTTATCTCTGCCCCTTTTCTTTCTATCTTCGTTTCATCGACCCTGTTTTGGTTTCCTCTCTTACTTTAAAACTGTGCTCATATTTATGTGTGCTTCATATCTCTTTCTCTCAATATGTTGATCATGTTTTTCAACATTTTTCCCCTCAATGTTCAGACAGAACACGATGGGCATCATGTACAGTAAACCGAGACCAAAGACAGAGACATTATCTGTGTTTAGGCATATACAAGCAAGTCTGCATGTCTGCCAGGATATGAGTCTGGTGAACTGTGAATGTACAGGCTGGTAATTGGCGTAAGTTAAGCACATCGGTAAGTAAAAGTAAGTTAAGCACATCATGCGCACAAATATGAACAAGATCAGGCTTACACAAATCAACAAATCTAGGGGGAAAAAAGCTGTTCTAGGGTACAGATTCAAAGAATTTGTCATAAATATGTATGCTGGGTTAAAAACAACCCTACTTGGGTATATTTGGCAACCCAGCGCAAGGCATAACATAAAACAACCGCTGACTGACATCTTGTCCTTGTATGTTGTGTTGCATAAAACAGCAGTAAGGGGTGTCTAGTAATGACAGAGAAAAGATAGTGCTCAATTTGAGTGCACAGGATGGATATTAGCAGATAGACTATAGATACACTCTAAAAATGCTGGGTTAAAAACAACCCAAATTGTTGGCAACCCAGCTCTGGGTAAATATTGGGCAGAACACATGCTGGGTTATTTTGACCCAGCTGGTTGGGTTAAATGTTTTTTTTACCAAACGTGCTGGGTTATTATCAACTATTATTTAAAAATTATTATATTGCTGGCTTAAAATGGGCTTCCACGAACATTTATTATTAAGCAAGAACACATGGACAAAACACAATACAAACTGAATTTACTTGGGTGAATACAGCAAAGTTTACAATATTACATACATTTCACGCTTACATATAATTAGCCGGAGTATAGTAATGCATGTTTGGCGTGCTGTCCGGGGAAGGGCTCCGAGCTCGGGAATGGCCCGAACCTAGAGAACCCCCCTAGGTGTAGTGAGAACTCGGAGTGAGGAGATGGGGTGGTGGAGGGATGCTGATAAACCGTCAAAGGATAGAGGTAAATCAGCTGTATTTGAATGCATAGCGTTGATTGACTTGAGTGGACTCCTGTTGTGTTAATTAGGCTAGGTATCTGACGCGCTCCTCCCGAACCTTGTTAATAAAACATTATTTTAAACTAATTTAACAAGCATTTTAGACATTTAGACATTTGTAACATTTAAAAGTAGCATTTCTATTTTAGTGTTTTCAACAGTTCTCTGTAATTGCTTTTTACCGAAATAGTGCTAATTCTCGTGCCGGGGTGTTGGCGAAATCTGAGCCGGTGAAGGACTGCTGTTCACCGGGGTAACTGTAAACTTCAGACCGTGGCCTTGCGTTTCACTCGTATCTGAAATATGCCATGACTGAATCCAAAACCTGCTCATAAACAAACTGTACTGACATTAAAAAACATATTTCAACATCAAATTAAATTCAACTCTATAACAATAATCCATGCGTTTCCACTATGCAAAGTGACTGCTGCTGACGCAGCTGACTGACATCTCGTCCTTATGTTGCGTTGCGTAAAATAACACAATTTACAGCACAGAAAAGACTTTATAAATGAAATAAAATGTTCACAAACCTTTATTTCGCTGAAGTGCACCAAATCGGCGGTGCTGAGAACCTGCTCTCTCCTGTAGTGGACTCAAAAAGCCCGCACTCAGAGACAGGCTCAACCCAGCGGTTGGGTAGAAAAAAATAACCCAGCAACTTACAGAAAAAAAAAAATATTAAAAACAACCCAATAAAATGACCCAACGGCTGAACCCAGCATTTGGGTTAAAAAAATATCCCACCATTTTTTTAGAGTGTAGAGATGGCGGATAAGAAAAATATCGGAGAAATAAAACATTAAGAAGTTATGATCAGGCAGGAGGTAGGACCCGCGTAAAAATCGGAGCAGCGGTAAATATATTCCAGCGGTAGAGAGAGAGAGAGAGGGAAGCCGTGGAAGAGGACACCAAAGTTGCGTTGTTTTTTTCTTCTTGATAGGTGAGTGATGTTGATTTTGCTTTGTTTCATACAACTTATCTGTGTTGGCTTTTGGTTGAATATGCTTGCGTGTCATCTTCACTTGTTTCCGCGATCGAAACTACCCAGCAATTGGATAAAAATATTAAAAATAACCCAATAAAATGACCCAGCAGGCTGAACCCAGCATTTGGGTAAAAAAGATAACCTAGCAATTTTTAGAGTATAAATCTGTAAAGTTCTAGTTTATGCTAGACACATTATTACAGCACCGCTGTACTATTTATGTCTTTATTCTTCTGTACAACAGAGTACACTGGAGTCTTCGTTATTAACTATATTTTTAGGTAAAAACTTCTGGCTTACAGCCTGTTGGAATTCAATAATGTTCCAGTAATAATGGATGATTACAAATAATGAGATGATTACAAATCATGTTCCACAGCTCAGTTCCTTAACAGGGGTTCACAACATTTCCAGTCAGCTAAACCACCATGACCTATTTACTTGAAGTACTCACAGTGACATTTTAACTACTTAATTATTCAAGTTTTATTTTTTTTTAAACATTACTTCTAAATAAACATGGTGAGGAGATACCAGTGCTTTTCGTACTGCTTGTATGCTGTTAATGTTATGTTCTGAACAAATTATCTCAAGTAGTTAAATTCAACTTTTTTTTTTTTCAAAGAATAAATTTGCTTTTTAAGCAATACATTTAAAGACAAAGCATTTTAGAAAACAAATCATGCATAAAAGGATAGAAGGCATGCAGTCACTTGACCATTGCAGTTTGTGCAGTTTGTTGTAATGTGCTAGTCATTGAGAACAGGGTGGTAAATTGTAATCCATTCTTCATCCATTTAAACAAAAACAGTGCCCAAATTAAATCCGCTAAACACAGAAATACTCACGGATTTCTGGAAAACACAAACACCTGCTATGATGCTTGAGGAATGTTTGTACTCGGACAGTTTTTCCCTCTGGCTTTTCTGCTGAAACGGATTGTAGTTCAAGAACAGTCTGTTACGTTAATGTTTTTACGTGACTGAAATTAAATCATAAACAAACAAATCTTTAAAGCTTTGGATATTCAGAGCTTTGGGCAGCATAAGACCTGATCCATTCAATTGTGCCTTAACAGGGTTATACTGGAACAAAATAAGAACATAGACTATATTTACATGTGCACAAATAATGTAATAATTTCCAAAAATCAGAGTAGGGCCTAATCGCAGTTAGATTTTTATGTGACACAAGCAAACCTCTTCTCTCTCATTTACATGCATTTTTTCTAATTATTCACTACACTCTCAGAAAAAAGTACAAAAGCTGTCACTAGTGTTTTTAAGAAGTTCCCATTTACGTACTAACATGTACACTCTAGCTACTAATATGTACATTTAGGGTACTAATATGCACACTTTTCCTCTGGTGACTGCTTTTTTATCTTCATTTCTGAGTTGTGGTTATTTTCACCTCTATTATCAGTGCATTATATTCATGTCGTGCAACGTTGTCAACATGAACTCAATTTCTTCAGCACCCCAAAAATGAGAGGCCTTCTTTAACCCAATTTATTTATGAATCTGCACAGTGCTGCAACATCATTAGTGTACATCACATACACATTTACACACCTGTTTACTTTTTCCCGACATATTCTACTACAGTTGCTACAATTATGAGCTTAATCATATAAATTTGATTAAAGAAGTATTTTGTTTATATATATTTACTTTTAGAACTTAGAACTGCATTGTGAGCGTTCATGTAAACATTGTCACAGATAAATGTGCCCAGCAGAACTGAACAAAGCGTACTCTTCTGTTTTACATAAATCATCAGAATTTTACTAATGCATCTTGGCAGTAGTTTTGACTATAATAACAGCGTTTTCTTTCTTTTACATGTCATGTTGATGAGGATTGAGAATAAGACTGTTTTCAGCACATGCTGTCTGCCTCCATTATTTCTTTGGCAGAAATATGAGTCAGGGGATTCAAATGTGTTCATAATGCTTAAAGCATTACTTTTCACACCATGTGCTGGTTTTCTTGGCTGTGAAATGGAACACTGGGATCGTTTCCCTTAAGTGTTCGTAAAGATCCACTCGCTGATACCCCCACCGCCCCCTTCCTTGGCTGAGTGGGATTTCTGCAATCTGTGCGGCTTTCACAGACACACAAACACACACACACACACACACACACACACACACACACACACACACACACACACACACACACACACAAACACTTGTTTTCTGTATATTTCAGATAGAGTGAAGCAGAAAATTGCCATAACATGCAAATCGAAGCACCACTTGCATTTTTAATGTCTTATTTAAAAGTCACATCCTACATTGTTTACCTCTGCAACACATCAGTTAGTCATATCATTCAATAATTTATACATATCTTTTTAAAACATCTTTCCGTTGCATTGAAAAGGAACCAGGTCAGTAAACCTGTCTACACTTGCCTCCTCCCTTCTCTCAAAATCTCCTGATCCCACGAAACCCTAATGCACATCTAATGTGAACAGACACTCACATGCCTGTACTCAGTCACATGGTACATGTGCTTGAACTTCAAACAATGTTCTCCTCTATCTTGTACCATCTGTGCTTCAGCTTGCAAGGGTCAGAATCACATTTGTCCAAAAACATGATCTGCCTTCAAACACATGCTATTCAGCTGGGCTGCTGCCTGACTACAATAGGCAAAATAAACTGTTTGTAAGCAGGGCAAACACATTTTGACATCATTTTTCTATAGGACAAAAAGAACCAGGATAGAGGACAAGTCAGGTCAGCAATGTCTCTTTTTTAATGAACAGACCAGGCTGTGACTTGCCCGCTTGCCTACAGTCTCTCCATGAACTCAAAGATTTCAAAGTCCTTGGTTTCTCAAGAAAAAACATTCACATCACAATCTAGGCCAAATGATGTCTTACCACATCAGTTGACAATCTTCAGCTGCTCGGTGAAAAAAAGTATGTAAAACTTTAGAAACAAATTATTATACTAGCCAAAGAAAGCTCTGTTTAATTCAGCACAGTCCGCAGACTGATTTTTAACATGCATCTGGTGTCTCCAGAAAATGATTACTATTAGTCCTGTTTCACCCCAAAATTAGGTCACATTCTCTGGAGAACTATGGACAAGGTCTGCTTTTCTAGGAAAAGCTTCCTGGAAGATTTTCAGTAACTGATGAAGAATTGGCTGTTTATATAGAGTATTTGGCTCAGGCAGTGCTTTGTTTTTTTCTTCTGGTGACCATGTTGCATTGAGGTGTTTTGTATTACACTGAATGGGGTCATGTTCCATGTGAGTTCCAGGGTCACTGTGCTCTTTAAATGAGCTTAGCACAGCAGGGTTTGAGCCTGGGTTGAAGGATCAGAGCATTTTTTTAAACATTACTGGAATATACAGTGTGCATAAATACAATATAATATATATCCTAATCCTTTTACCCTTTCATTTTATTCTCAAAATATTTTGCATCACTTAACTACACATTATTGTTGTAGAAGCTTGGAAGCATCAGTTTATCTGACCAAAAATGTTGGTGCCCAGCATAACTGAGTCAAGAGGGACCTTTTGTTATATCAGCAGCTGTTTCAAAACTCCCACACACAGTGACTCAGTTGCAGTTCCATTTAGTGTGTCATGTCCTACTAACCAGCGTTTTCGGGTTCACTGACCCCTAATGCATATTCTAAGTGCTGCATTCTTTTAGGATATTGTACTAATGAGGTGCATTAGAGAGGAAGCACAACGTGTACTGGCTTACTTTTTTGCTCCTTCGCACACAACTTTAAGTCAGTAACTGTAAAGCCTGCAGAGTTGACAGTAATGGAAAGTAGGTTAATGATAATGGAATTAAAGGGGCAGGTCACACAGAAATGAAAATTCTGTCATCAACTTCTGTCAAGCTATCCATGTTACTTTTTTCAGTTTTCTTTTTTTTAAGATTTAACCACTGTGAATACTGATGGAAGTAAAAAAACAAACAAACATATTCTCTCAAGGTCTTCATATGGTGCGACTATATGTAGTACTACTAAATTATGTTGCCATGGACAGCTCTGTACACTCCCAAGGGTGTGGAAAAAGATGCATCTCCTCCAACACAGGTTCAAAGGCTACAGAAGAAACATATTTTCATATTGTATTTCATACAATAGCATGGGTATTATAAAAAGTTTTCTTCCACTTTGATTTATTTAAATCTGAGCAGTGACTATAATAAATAAACCCAGTGGAGAACAAAATGCTATGGAGGAGGCAAGAGAATTTTAGACCAAAAAAGAATGCATATCCATCATATGCAGTTTAGCACTAGTAAGACGAAGTTAGGGCACATGCGCAGTTTCAATATATAAAGTACATATATTTACTGACTCTGTGTCAGTAAGATACATAAAATGATACTGCACAAAAAGATTAATGGTAATGCACATTTTTTTGTCTAAATGGTTCATGAAGAACCTTTAACATCTGAAGAACTTTTCTGTTCACGAAAGGTTGTTTGTGGTGAAAGAAGGTTCTTCAGATTATAAAAAAGGTCAGAAAGAGATGGTTCTTTAAAGAACCTTTGACTGAATTTTTGTGGAACCAAAAATGGTTCTTCTATGGCATCGCTGTGAAGAACCTTTTAAGGCACCTTAATTTTTAAGAGTGTAGTTAAATCATGAACTATTATTCTTATTATATTGTTATCCAATGAGAGGTTATGGAGTAATGGTTCTTACGTCACACATACCAACCAATTGCTTCTGAATAAAATGACCGTAGAACATTTACCCTGTCATGCACACAGACCTTTTCCACAATGACTGGACGACTTAATCATAAAGTACAACAGCTACAGAAAAGCTTTGTACTTCTCTAGTATAAAACTGCCTTATACAGCAATTCAAAGACAACAGCGCAAAATTAGCCGTCAAGTCACTTATAGCACTTTTTACAAAACAGATTGTGTCAAAGCAGCTTTACAGATTAAACAGGTAAATAGTGTGTCAATAATGCAAGAGGACAATAGCAAACACTCAGTTTTCAGTTCGTTGTCCAGCTCAGTTCAGTTCAAATAGTATCTGTGCAATCAAGTCGAGGATATTGCCGGAAATTAAGTGTCCCCAACTAAGCAAGCAAGAGGCGACAGTGGCAAGAAACCAAAACTCTATCGGTGACAGAATGAGAAAAAACCTTGGGAGAAACCAGATTCAGTTGGGGGGGGCCAATTCTCCACTGGCCAGACAAAAACAGCAGTTTAATTGTAGGCTGCAGCAAAGTCAGATTGTGCAGAGGACTCTAGTTCCCGTGGTCTTGTGCTGATGGCCCTGTAGTTGATGAGGTCTTCACTGGGGATCCGTTTCCAAGGCTCATCTAGTTGTCGTGGTCTCCGCTGACATTCAGAGCTGTAGAGATCATCTCTAGGTGCTGATCCACAATCTGGACTGGAACCGGGTGACTGCAGTGACCATCTCATCTGGATACAGACTGGATCTGGCTGGCTACAGTGACCTCAGAATAAGAATGAAACATTAGCGTAGATGCCATTCTTCTTATTATGTAACATGTACATCGGGGGTTATGGAAAATGTTCCCAGTTCCAGTTGACCTAATTATTGCAGCCTAACAATCCTTTAACGGATGTGAATTATAGAAATGTGTTGGTGTGTTATGTGTAAGCCAGTTTAAAGAGGTGGGTTTCTTTGTGAGCTGTGAGGTCTCTTTCGCAACTGGATTTGGCAAATGGATGCTCAATCTTGTTTGGCTAAAGATAGTGATTTCAGTTTTTGATACGGTACAGCGGCACTAGGTAAACTGTGACAGAACAACTGTCAAGATGTGATTCCAAATACTATATTTAGGCATGTAATGGCAGCTACGCACTTTGTTTTGAGATCTGATTCGTTTCTTTCCAGTCAAGACAGAGATGCTAATCAGTACAGTATTGTATAATATTTGGCTAGCAATCTGCTGATATATTATTGCTCACAATTAACAAGAAAAGTAATTTTGCAATAGAAATTGCAGTCTCAGTATAAATCCAGATGTTCATTGCCAAATTTTCCCAGAATATTACAACAGAACAGCCTTTTCTCTTCCTTTTTTAAAAAATAAAAACTAGATTATATTTGTGGTGTTTGAATGTGTTCTAAAAGAAAATGTGTCAAAAATTCTCAAGTATTATCAACTCAAGGCCTGTTTTCACATCCAAACTGGATTAGGCATGTCACAGCACCAGTGTAGTGCAGTGCAGTGTAGGGGTTCGAATCCCACTTAAAGCGGGGCCAAGTAGATCCCAGGGAGAGGGGTTACACGTGTAATAATCATTTATGGTTTGTTGAAGAAGCATGGAAAACATTTACAATAAAGATCTTTTTTTAATTTTTTTGAAAGTTTATTTGAATTTGACAAAAATATCTTTACTGTATCCTGAAAAAGGGATGTTTATTCTTTTATTCATTTTTTTTGGTAGCCCCCCTCATTATACCCTCATATTTTAATGGGACTCAACTAGACAGCGTAGACAGATCCAAGTGTGAGCTTTATTAGAACACAATGTGGTAAAATAGGCAGGGTCAATCTTCAAACAAACAGTAATATCCAGGGCAAGAAAAAAAATGTAATCCAGAAACAGTCAAAAGGTCAAAATACCAGTGAGCAGTCCAAAGTATCAAATGAAACAAGGCAATAAAACTAGACAGTGACAATGACCATAGCAATGACAATGACGAAAACAATGAAACAAGGCAATGAAAACAAGGAAAACGCTTGGTAGAGTCCGCAACAGCAAAACAATACTTTGCAAGGGACTGTTTGGCATGGCCCTCTTTATATGGCTGCCAAACAGGAAGTCACCATAGAGGAAGCAGAGGGAGCGGTAACAGACAGTACTAGGTGAGGGCTCCCTCTGCTGGCACAGAATCCCCCCCTCTAAGAGCGACTCCTGGCACTCAAAAAACAACAGTCCTGGAGGGTGGTGGGAACAAGGTAGACCAGAGGGTGGAACGAGGGGGTCAGGTCTGTGTAGAGGAAGTGGACCTGGATTGTGGAGCAGTGACAGACAGTGAAGCACTGGAGGACCTGGGCTGTGGAGCAGGGGCAGACAGTGAAACACTGGAGGACCTGGGCCGTGGAGCAATGGCAGACAGTGAAGCACTGGAGCAGAAGTCAACCATGTTAGATCCCGAGGAGCCTGGAGCCATGGTGGAGTTGGCAGGGCAGGGAGCCATGGCGGGGCAGAAGACCACCAGATCAGAGCAGAAGACCACCACGATGGAGCTGGTGACTGTCACAGTGGAGCAGAAGAGCATGGCTGAGCTGGCAGGCCAGGAAGCCTGGGTGGAGCTGGCGACCAGCACAGCAGAGCAGACAGGAGCAAAGATCCCCACAGCGGAACAAATGACATCCACAGCAGAGCAACTTGGGGCTCTTGAGGGAGGTGAACTACTTTGGACCGTGGCAGGACAATCAGAGGGTTTGGGACTGGCCTTCTTGGTCGGGACAGGACAGGTAGAGAGTTTATGAATGACCTCATTGGTTGTGACTAGGCAGGCAGAGAGTTCAAAAGTTGCCTCCATGGTAGGTTTGGGATAGGACAAGAGCTCACTGACTGTCTCTGTGACTGTTACTGGCCAGATACAGGGTTCTTGACTGGGTGAGAGTGTATTGCTAGGTGCCACCACCATGCAAGGAGCTGAAGTGAGCGCCGCTGCCCTGGGAGGTTCTGCAGCATGTGCCGCCACCTCTGGAGAAACTGCAGCAGGTGCTATCACCTCTGGGGACACAGCAGCAGTGGCTGCTACCTTGGGAGGTTCTGCAGCATCAGCCGCCACCTCTGGAGATATTACAGCTGATGCCGTCTCCTTGAGAGGTTCTACAGTGGAAGCTGACACCTCTGGAGTTTCTGCTGTGAACACCCCCTCAGGAGGTTCTGCAGCCGAAGCTGCCACCTCTGGAGGCACAGGCGTGAACTCATGGACAAGAGTGGCCTCTGGCGCAGACTCGTGGACAGACAAGGTCTCAGGAGCAAACTCGTGGACAGACGAGGCCTCAGGAGCAGATTAGTGGACAGACGAGCAACCTACAATACAGCAAAAACAGTAAAATTGTGGAATATTTTTACTGTTTAATATAACTTTACTATTTGAACATATTTTAAAATGTTATTTATTCCTGTGATCAAAGCTAAATTTTCAGCACCATTACTCCAGTCTTTAATGTCACATGGTCCTTCAGAAATCATTCTAATATGCAATAAACATTTATTATTATTATTATTATTGTTATTATTATTATTATTATTATTATTATTAGCAATATTTAAAATTAAATACATTTTTTCAGGATACTTTGATGAATAGAAAGATCCAAAGATCAGCATTTATCTGAAATAAAAAGCTTTTGTAACATTATACACTATACCATTATTTTACCAAAAGCTTGGAGTCAGTATAATTTTTTTGGGAAAGAAATTATAGAAATTAATACTTTTATTTAGCAAGGATGCTTTAAATTGATCAAAAGTGATGAGAAAGACATTGTTAATGTTACAAAAAAATCTGCTTTGAAATCACAGGAATACATTACATTTTAAAATATATTCAAATAGAAAACAGTTGTTTTAAATATTATTCTAAATATTTCAAAAATGTACTGTTTTTACTGTACTTTGGATCAAATAAATACAGGCTTGGTAAGCAGAAGAGACTTGTTTAAAAACATTAAAAATCATACTGTTCAAAAACCTGATTTGTAGTGTACATTATATATGTCAGATATGTATGGGAATATAAATTTTCTATACTGAAGGGCATAGTCTAACATCAATCATTTTTCTGACTGGTCTGACCTACTGAATTTCTAGGAATGTATTTGAACTATTCAAAGGTTTATGTTTGGTTTCCCTGTGATTTCAGTCACATGTATAATAGCATTAGTAAGACACACACACATACACACACACACTTGCCTGGGAAACAGAAATTTCTGACAACTAATTCGAAGTAAATCAGTTAATGCACACAACGAGATTTATTAGTAAGCAAATTGCTTTTGTTCTAAATTCCAAAGTACTTTCTGGCTTTACGTGACTAACAGTTGGTTTCCGATCATTATGATTCAGTTTTCTTTCTTAAGCCCACTAAATATTCACCCAGAGCCTCAGACATGGTCAAGCCCCTTTTAATGGGCCATGCTCAGGATCAGCCTTACCAACCTTTTAGGTAAAATACCGGATTTAAGAGGACAAATCCAGCATTATATTCATGTAATTCTTCTACATTTGTAAGTACTTCTTAAATTTTGACAAGGTGCTAACAGAAATAAATTAATTTTAGAACGACAAAAATCTAATGCAGTTAAGAGAGATTAAGCTATAATAACCACCTTATTGTATTTATTCCTATAAATTAAAAGAAAGACAGGAAACGGGATAAAAAATACTTTATGTGAACAGTTAAAAATTAAAGCAACATGACGAATTTGAGATGTTTTAGTTCTCTCAGTAAAATATGCATTCGGCAACAAAGCTAAAGCAGTATAGCCCATTTTGTATTCCATGGTCACTTAAGAATATAATGTTATTACAAATATAATTTAATTTACAAAGCTGTGTGCTGGATGAAACATTTTTTTTTTTTTAATCAGTACCGCATGCCCATAAGTAAACAAACGGACTATCAGAGCTTCAGTCATGTGCTTGTCTTACATTACTGCTTTCCCTAGTGCACTTAACGGTATTTAAAAAAGCCGCCTTCATAACAATCTAACTTTGTGACCCAGTTAAATGTTGACTCCACCAATAACCTCAGCATTATTTCCAGTGAACACTACCATGCAATAAAACAAAGACATATTTTAATACAGCGATGACAGACTAGCCTACCTCCTCAGTCAACAGTAACTTTTAATACGGGTACAAAAAACAAAAAGCAGATGATTCTCTTTTGAAAATCTTGTGCACTACACGTAAATACTTTTGTCCTAGTCAAGACCTGCCAGTTCTGATTAGTTAGATAAAAGCTATTTTTGGACTCTTTCTCTGTTTAACGGGAAAGCTAAGCCATGAACCTTTATCTCAAGCAAATCTCAAGCCCTTTCAGTTTTCAAGTGTCTGATATTTCCATTCTTGGCACAGACAATCTGGTATCCCCTTATAGCCTTCACAAGTCCTGCCAAGTCAGGGAGATTAAAAGGGGTGTGAGGGGAGGGTGCGGCATACGTGTGAAAACAGCCGTGGATGACTGATTTGGTTTTTGTACTTTTTTAGGCTGAACACTAAAAGACCTTTAACCCAAAAACAACAGTATTTGTTGAAGAATAGTATTATGGAAAATGTTAAGATGAAACTCGGGTTTTGTTTATATGCACTAGGATAGTTTTGAGGTGAATATATAATTAGATTTGTTGACTGACCCATATATGACTCAACACCACTTGCTCTAGCCTAAACAATCTTCTGAACAGTGAACTTAAGTGCA
>JAHKKF010532573.1:14623-38837 GCA_019740295.1 Labeo calbasu
AATTGGTAATGAGTTATGCTTCCTTTAATATAGTTAATTAACATTAGCACTTGACTTGAGTTTATACAGTGCCTGAGTTGTACATTTGAAAGTAACTTTAGCAGACAGATGTGAGAAAATTGGACCAAAGTTTCAAAGTGTAGAAAGAAGTTACAGCAAATGGTGTTATAATGATCCCTTGACCATGAGGGGGGTTCATGATTTAAATCCATGACTCCATGTTGTTTAACATTACATTTGAAAAAGTCACACACATCTCCAACTACATTGTGGCAGACACCTCACAAATCATTGCAATCACACACACTTTAGCTGAAGCTTGTAAGACACATGGTGTAATTAAATCCAGATGTTGGCCTATTACCCAAGATTCTAACATCTGTCTAATATTAACCTTTAAACCTCAAACCAAAACTGATCTTTTGGAGACAATGCTAAATAAAAACATAAATCTCAACAAAGCAGTGACAGAATTAGATTATAGGCAGGTGTGCATCAAGTACAATGTTACATTAATGTAAAATGTGAATGTATTTGTGCACAATACAAAGACATGCACATGCATGTGATCTACATGAGATCATTCAAACACACATGCACACACAATTTTAAGTAAAAGTACTTGCTGTTCCTTGCACAACATTTCCCATTATCAACTCAGTGTTCGGGTTGCATTGTCCCCCCTTGTTTCCTAATGTCTTATTCTAAATTAAGCGGAAACTGGACTGGTGTGGTTTCGTATGTCATTATGAAACACCAGGTTGTTACAAGCTTTAAATTACACTGAAAGAACAAGCTTTAAACGCTGAAACAGCACCGCATGGAATTTCTTTATGTTTTAAAATGAAACAATATGTTATTTGAACAGTTACAATTTCTTGAGCTGTCAATGTGGCAATATTTGTTTTTTAATTAATTAATTTAAATTTCAAGCACCACAAAACTGCTCATCCCCACCGCGATGTACAGAGCGAGAGTGATTTATTTTGAGGTCAAAAACAGGTTTTTCTACCATTTAAAATACAATAATGTATTCACAAGTATCAAATATATGCAAATTGCATAAAAAAAAACCTAAATGCTGAATAAATATTATAAATGTATAATGAAAGTAGTGGTCTCCTGGAGTTAGCGTTTAACAAAAATAGTTTTTTTTAAAAAATAAAAATCACACTGATGACGTCACTTGACTTCCTTCTTCCTGTTTCATGAAGATCCTTGAAGAAAGTTCCATGATATGTCCACTGTCTCTTTTCGGTTATCAGAAATTTTCTCATTTATCTCATGATTTCATGTGAAGCTTTTATTTGAAGTCACTGGTATTTGTTGTTAGGGAACTGTAAAAAACTAGAATACAAATGGATTAAACTATATAATTTAGTGAGTATACCATGACTGACAACATGTGATTTGATACCTTGTAGCAGCCATTTCATAAAATGCATTTTTCATGAAAATTGTCACTGGTGTTACCTTCCTTATGGGTAAATAAATGCACAAAAGATTATTCATAAAGTCAAACGATAATCTAATAATGTGGTCTAAGTTTAAATGTTAGAAAAAGAAATACATTTTAAGACATCTTGCCATACCAAAAGTGGACATTTCTGTAGAAAGACCCAATTACGGTTTGTTTAGTGCTGTAATACTGCCAAAATCCTGTTCGCTGCAGCAGTCACAGATGGCCAATTTAAATTAAGGTGATCCTACGCACAGAACCAGATACCTGTGCCACTTTTAAGTTTACAAGAAACAATTGCGCAAACCTCAGCATGATCTGGCTTGGCTGGATTCCTAATCAAACATACCTGTCAAAAGTGTTCATTACAGCTGTCCAGATCCTTTTTTAAGGGCATAAAAAACGATAATTGCCACATTAACATGAGGCCTGGTAATGTTAATTTGTTTCTTGCCAGCATGCAGTTTTGTGTTTATGATTGAAGAGGAGGCCTGTGATCTAGGATTCTGAAAACGGGGATAATGCAACAAACAAGGTCTGGAAACATAGATGAAAGAACCCAAGTAAGGTTTTATTGCAAAAAAAGCTGATTCACCTGATGACAGCAGACCTACCGCAGAGATCAGGGAGTTGTGTCTGGCAAATAGAGCTCTGAAAGGAGACCGTTCCACTCCCCCCCCCCTTCAATTTCCTGTCAATATCCTCACTCCTCTAATTAGTAAAGCGTAAACTTACACAAAATTAAAAAAAAAAAAACAAAAAAAAAAACAGTTTTGTGTGTAAATGCAAAAAAAAGCTGTTTGTTGTTTTATGTCCAAATATATGGAAGCTTGTTTCTGTAATGGAATTAAAAATATATATATTTTTCATTCCCATTCGTTACTGTTGATATGTCAGACAAGCCATGGCGCTCCCATGCAGTGAAAAAAAATACATTGCAGAGAAAAGACAGAACAAGACAGAGCAGGCTATTTTTGGTATGAAACAATGTCTCAGCTTTCAAATTTTGTCATTTAAGAAATTCAAACAATAAATACTGTTTTGTGGCTCTTGTTGTGACAGATCGCTGTAGCGCCTCAGTTCAAGTGGCATATGAACTGATCATGTCTTCTTCTTTACTAGTTATAGCATTAAATAAACACGAATGAACATCAGAGGTTATCTTGTGTCAGTACACACCATTTTTCAAGTTCAAGTCTATCAATGTAAATCTACTCGCCTGTCTGGTTTGTTTGTCGGACAAAAATGGCAGTGTATAATTGGTCAGATCGCCTGTCAATCAAACCCCCTGCGAAGGGTCAATTCAGACATCCTTCTCACAATGCACACTTTTCTCAGAATTCATAATTCAGACTGTACACTGCATTTTTTTTTACTGAATTTTGAGATAAAAGTTACAAGAAAAAAAGTCACAATTACCTGTGGAAACAAGCTTTTGTACTAATAAAGCTTTTGTGTAGATTCATCTGTTGAATTCTATGAGTCTGAAACAGGGTGGAAAGTGCCATGATAAACCAATTTCTGTTTATAATCTGATACTGACCTCTTAACCTAAAACTTAATGTAGTCTTGTGAATGAGATTTCAGGCAGCTTGTTGAACCCACATACTAAAAATCATACATTTTCACCACTCTCTCCATAGAGAAAAAAATTGTATTTTCAGACATCCTTAGCAACAATGGCCTGGTGCCTGCCCATTAAACTCAGTGAGTCTTTAACCTTGTGACTCTTTTTGTTGGCGTGAGGAATACTTTTGTTGTGCCCAATGTAGTCAGATTAAAAGCAGCCTCTTGACTGCCTGTGGTTTCTGTAAAGGCAAAAAGGAGCAGCCACACCATCAAACAGTGGGGAATAATCTAATTTAGATCTTACATAAGAAATAAAACAAATGCGAATTTGGTGATGTTGTATTGGGTTACTTAACTTTTCTTACTCAAGCAAAGAAAAAAAAAACCTTTTGAACTCATGTTCTTTTAAAAACGTTATGCCAAAACAACAACATCAAAAACTATTTTGTGATTCTCAGAAGCGGAAGCCATCATAGTTAGGTAAACTTATACTGACCAAAATTATAAACACAACACTTCTGCCCCCATTTTTCATGAGCTAACCTCAAAGATCTAAGACTTTTTCTATGTACACAAAAGGCCTATTACTCTCAAATATTGTTCACAAATCTGCACACAGCACAATGCCACACCTGTGAGGTGGATGGATTATCTCGGCAAAGGAGAAGTGCTCACTAACGCAGATTTAGACAGATTTGTGAACAATATTTGAGAGAAATAGGCCTTTTGTGTACATGGGAAAAGTCTTAGATCTTTGAGTTCAGCTCATGAAAAATGGGGGCAAAAACAAAAGTGTTGCATTTATAATTTTGGTCAGTGTATATAGTATATAAGTGAACGGGAGACTAAAACAAATATCATTTTTAAGTTACCGTTTGCTAAAATAGCCAAAGAGATTAAAAATCTACAATGCTGTTTCCATGCCTTAGAAAGATGTCAAATCTACCATCACCCCCTGAGCGGTTTTGTTTTAGAAACTCAGTCGTAACCAATTTTTGTAAATTAATGCAAAGGTCATATAGCACAAAGTATATTGTTACAAATATATATTTTTTAAATGACAATTCTTCAACACTGAAGTAATATGGGCGAGACTCTTTAGCTGATATAGGGAAATAACGAGAAGAATAAAGTGCAGTAAGCGGCAAAACTGTTTGCACTACAAACCAGTGTGTTCATAATTAATTAGAGTAATATGGAAATCAAGGATATCAAGCTGCAAAACGAGCTGTTTTGTACAGCTAAAAATAGCTGGACGTGGACGAGACCGAAAGCCAGACCAATTAAATTTACAAACGGCCACGCCCACTCTTACTGGAAAAATAAGGTGGATTTATTATGTCAATAACTGTGGAAGCACATCACAGACCGTGTAAAGGGTTCATCAAGTACCGTAGAGCTACCGCATTACTTGTTACATTGAAGCATTGTGCCGTTTATACTGTTTGCATATTATTACTAACCAGTCACTTGATCTGCTCACAATATATTATTTTACAAGTCTCTGTAAAATTCTACCACCTAATAAACACAAAAGTGAGTTGCGAATGACCTTTTTAACCATATGTGCCGAAAGTAACATTGTTATTTTGTCAAGGGTTTGAAGTGGGAAAAATCAAATCAAAGGAAATAAGAGATTGAGAGAACATTAAGAACTTGCCTTGTCAGGGTCAGCCTGACTCAGGGACACATCACATAAAAGACCAGGTTTGTGTTTTGTACATGATCTTGTGTGAAAATCTCTATGTTCATTTTCAAAATGCACTAAAGAAGCACACAGAGCCCTCACAGTACAATCATAAGCACTAGACTGCTGTAAGGCAGCTTTTACTTCATGACCCTGAATTCACTCTTCCTAAACCCTAGGATGAAGTGACAGTAAATTTCTCTTTTAATTTACAGGCCACTTAAAGGTTATTAAAGGACACATTTATATGGCACCTGCAGGCACAACAAACAGTTGTGGATGGTTTACTATGAAACACAGAATTCATAAATTCACCAAAAATACTATATGGAGTCTCAGCACTGATATTGCATGTGGAGAAATGTGTCCAGTGTTTCCAACTTATGGTCGAAATACAAGGTTTACATCATCCTGACAGGAACTTTTAAAACATCAAAAGAATAATTCACTGTGCACATCTTGGATGTAGTTCAATACTCCTGAACTCCCCAGGGGCATATCAGGTTCACCCGTATGCTTTCGCTCTCAGGTTAAGCATCAACAACGGTCTGCTCTATTCAAACATCCTCTCTAATGTCAGATATAATCTAAGGTAAATTCCAAGACCCAAACGGCAGGATTGCATCCTGTATTCCCATAAGCAGTTGTGTGTGTGTGTGTGTGTGTGTGTGTGTCCTTAAATTCCCCAGGCCAGACTCTCAGGCTGAAACAAATATAAACCACAGCTGGTTTGTCACACAGTTGAGAATTGTGAGCGATTAAGTAAGGCCAGTGAGGGCTACAATTCAAATTCAACAGTATCCCTATGAAGTGCAGCAACCACAGAAAGAAAAAAAGACTAGTTATTTAAATTAGTATTGAGAAATTGAAATGCAAATGTGTGGCTTGTTGTTTCTGAGGATTCTGGTTGGAGATCCAGAGTTTTCAGACCACAAAATAATAGGGACTAATAAAATAAAGTACACACAAACACAGTGAACTCATACAAATACTTTGTGGGCCTATTAGAAACACGAGTAATTGCAGTCTTTCTGGAAGAATCCTAAGAATGCATTATTATGTGATTTAAGTTTCTTAGTGTTTGCATGTGACAGTTCACTCAAAAATGAAAGAGATTTTCTAAATATTTTGATTTTTTTTTTGGCACTCTCAGATTCCAGATTTTTAAATAGTTGTATCTCGGCTATAAAGCTATAAAGGCTATAAAGCTTATTTATTCAGCTTTCAGGTGATGTATAAGTCTCAATTTCAAAAAAATTGACCCTTATGACTGGTTTTGTGGTTCATGATCACTACTGAAACACAGTAATATATAATTTATTAAGAGGGGTTACATTGACCTGTTAAGATTTTGCCTACACCTACCTTGTAAATATAAAAAGTTTTCTGAGGTAAATATTCAATAACAATTACAATTTTAACAATATTTCAAGTGTGATTCATGAGATTTGTTGTGTTTTGTATTTTTTCTTTGTAAAAGGCAAAAAAGTTGATCATTCTGATTTCAAAATTAAAGATTCATTAGTTTGAATATACACTGAACCAAACACTATCATAACATCTTAGTTGACAATTCAATATACTTTATTTTTGACAAAACATCCCATCTTTTCGGTTGTGACAGCACATTTTTGTTAGTGACAGCAATGTTTTGGTAGCAATTACATCACATTACAGAATTTTAACTCACATATTAAAACACTAAAACTTACTAAAATACAAAAAATGCATAATTTTGTATATTTCAAAAATAATGACGTGTTACCTTTTGTCACTACCGAAACAATGATCATTGTAACTGTTTCGGTAGTGACAATTTTCAGTACTTTTGGGCCCAGCTCAAATATGCTAATCAGTACCTGATAAGCTATCACAGTACTGAACAGTTGTACACACATAAAAACAAAATTTTATGGAATAACAACCAAGAAAACAAGGTTGTCACTACCGAAACTTCACTAAATGTTTCGGTAGTGACAATTTTAGAAACTTTTGAGGCCAGCTCAAACATGCTAATCAGCACATGGTTAGCTAGCACAGTTCTAAATAGCTGTACACAAAACTAAATGTTATGGAATAACACTCAAAAAAGTGTTTATTTGCAGAAAAAAATTGTTCGGTTGTGACATTCTTTAAACGTTCCTTGTGACGTTAGAGAGGGACACAGGAATATTTCCTGATCATAAATGTAGGTGTGTAGTTCAAATCAGTCTCAGCCAATGGACAAAAAAAAAAAAAAAAAAAAAAAAAAAAATCGGTATGGACAGTTTTTACATGAAGTTTTATAATTTACAAAGAAAATAAATATATATATATATGTAGCATCTAAAATTTGAATACTTAAATGCTTTTTAAATGTGTTTTTTGGTTGTGGGACAGCAGTTTGCACCAATTTTGTAGAGTGGCCCACATATGCAGTGTCATATACCTACCTGAACTTCCTTAACCTGCCATACCTCACATTTAACAGTTCATGTTAGCCATTAAACACGTGTGTTCTTCACACACTTCATTCTGAGACTTCCAAGAAGAACTTTTGTCCCTAAGCCTCTTTGCGTTCTTTGTTTTCCCCTATAGGAAACTCTGAATTCATTTCCACCCCGGCCTCAACATGAATTGTCCTGAACCTCATTTCACACAGTACCGTACAAGTCTCTGTCTGATTATCTGTTATTGAAGCCGAGCTGGGAACATGTCGGGAGAGGAGAGATAAAAAGAGACAATGCGATAAAGAATTAGAGTGAACAAAAAAGAGAGAAAACAAAACAAAACACGGAACAGAGAGTGCACAGCATGGTGGTGGAGGAGGGCTGATCATTGCGGTTATGTTGCTGTATGTTGGTGGCACTCGTGACAGCAGGCTCAGAATGTGCCCAGCAGGACACGAAGCCAGTCGCGCACTGATAAACACCCAAGAACACTCACAAAACCACCATTGTTCCTGTGCCTGCCTGAACTTTGTCAGCTTGACCCCTTTTTTCCTGGACATTTTATGACACATGCACATCAGAGTAAAGATAGGGACAAAACAGAACATAAGTATGCTAGGTCTCCGTCGAATTTGTGAGGAAAATGTTCAATCTGAGTTATGGTCCCTGAGAGGGAGAAATAAAAGCCTGGCTTTATGTTTGTCAAGCATAGCTGACTGATATAGTGTATTTTGAACACTCGTCAAGCAGTCCTGAATTGCTGTGACTTAGATTACACAGTCAATATGCTGTACAGAACATCTGATTGAATGCTTATTTGATTATTGGTTAAACTGCCAAAAACACTGATTCCCATCAAAACACTGTGCCCACACAATGTCCACATTTCTCCAGTTTACCCTAGCTTGCCCTACTTTTCTGTACAGAGCTGTTTTTTCCCAGGCTTCAGAAATGTTGTCAAAACAGGCCCGCCGTCCTGCTTGATACCCCGCTGTCAACATGCAGGCAACATTTCTTAATTCTCTCCCAGTGGAACATGCTCATCTTGTCTCTGAGACAACTATCTGTGGAAGTCTGCAGCTATATCAGCTATAAATGCTGTTCAACAAGACATGTCCTTATAATTGAGGATCAGCATTTTGAAAAACCTCATATATTGTCCAGTTACAGGATGATTAAAATCCAATAATTCTCTCAGCCAATATAAAGGTAGAACATAGTCATGACCACTAGTGATCAAGTCCAATAACTTTATATGTAGCCTAAAAAATGTTTTTACAATAACTGCCATTAGTTGCGCCTGATGAAACATTAAAGTGTGTTGAGTTAGAGTGTGATAAAACACGCTGAACAGTTATGTAACATCTCAGTGGTATAGGCTATGTTCCAGTCTTGTTCCGAAAAGGCTTTCAGTGAACAGCGTTGTTGAAAAATGGCGCGGCAAAATAATTTAGTAAGCACTAATTCAATCCAGACACCCTCCCATTTCTTGGAAGCTTCTCTCAAAGTTTAGTGACTTATGTTTCTACATCTGGACTCCACTCGTCCAGTAAAAAGCAGAAAACAGAAGACTTCCACTAGACTGTCACTGAGTACAGAGACCCATGCTGATTCTTACTGAGTTTCCAAATCACATGCAAAATCATGTGCAACAGAAAAGTCTGAAACCAAAGAACTTCATTAAATACTGAAGAAATATCACACGAGCATTAGTGCTGTTGTCCTGAAATCCAAATATCTGTTATCCACCTATAGGCACCAGAAATGGGAATAATGGCATTATAAATAAATGTTACTAATATAACAGTGTTATATTTCTCTGTAACGAGTAATCAAACAAATTACTTTTAATTATTATTAAATTTCCCCCGTTACAACGCTGTTATCGTTGCTGACAATAAAACGTGGCTTTACGACAATTTATTCTAATATTTTTATAATTTTATTTTTCAGTTCATCTGAAAATGTGGATGCGCACCATACCTGTATTTGCCAAACCGTAAAATTTAGTGTGAAGGCACACAACTAAGTTAGCCGTTGCTTTGTCTCACACACACGCAAAGAAAGATACAGCGCGAGAGAGTTTTATATACCATGCAGAATAGACGCGCTACATGTAAACGATATTCTTTGCTGTATTTTCCTGTCAAAATAACGGAGTTCCTTTGGAATTCTTCAACTTTTAAGAACTGCCGGTTTCTCCAGTAGTAGGCAAAACTAATGCGCAAACAACAATCTCATTGGCTGGTAATCACCTATTATCGTCCCTGTTTTTTTAGCAAATCAGCTCGAGTGAACACAGACAACGTAATTAATATTCATGAACCCAGCAGTTCATTAATCTTTGGTGCGTTTTATATTTTTTTGTTGTAGAATTTGTAGTAGTTTTGTTATCTCATCAGTATTATTTTTAGTTTATTCACCTTTTTTCCCCACTAAATTACAAATAATATCTTAAGCACCACCACCAGTCCTAAGTTCAGTCAACATGACATTCATACATGCTTGTTCCATTTAAATATATAATATTAGTCTGGTGAGTAAACAAAAAAAATCATCCAAATTATTTGACATATTTTTTATTTTTTTTAAAGTAACACAATAGTTACTTTTCCTGGTAATTAGTTACTTTCTTAATGATGTAACTCAGTTACTAACTCAGTTACTATTTGTGAGAAGTAAATAGTAACTATAATTAATTACTTTTTAAAATGCCTAACACTGATATGCACAAGGTTTTATGCTGCCTTCAAGTGTACCTAAGACACTCATATCTCAGAGCCTGGCATTTGTTATTACGACATGTCACACAGTCAAGTTGGAAACATAACACAGAAGTAGCCTTAAAAAAACAAGAATAGAGTGTTTTCATGTTACGTCATCAATCCAGAGATCGGACATTGCGGCGGCACTGAACGTAAACAATGCCATTGAACTGAATGGAACTCATGCACGAGCTTGTGAAAAACTAAATGAAGAAAAAACAAGCCACTCAGATTTTGCTCCCCCTGTGACGTGGTAAGGAGATCTTATTATAATATTACCGCTGCACTCTTCCGCCCATGGCGCAGCCATTGTGTTTTCGCAAGCAACGGTGTACCAGTTCTAAAGCCATGCTGAAAGTTTGAGCAAAGCATGGGAACTGTCGTTGGCTGCACTGACGAGCACAAAAAACTATTTAGAGTCCCAGCCTCACAGGAGACATCAGTGGATTTATTTATTTATTCACTGTATATTTCACTGCTGCCACACAGATCCAATATAAAGATGTGATTTCTTTCCCAGCTGTTTACCTTCACAGACATAACTGACTGTTTTTGTAACTCATGTGTGTTTTTAACATAAATGTATGTGTATTTGACAGTTTAAGTGCAATAAGACATGAAAGAGAACTTAGTTTAGTACTCACATGCTGTGTGACAGCTGCTTTCTGTGTGTGTGCTTCAGATGTGTGCACTCAGAAAATCCTATATCAGAAGTTTAATACGGCTTAAAACACATGATTTAAGCGTGATAGACAAATCAAAACCAAACAGATATTTTTTGAGGATCTGAGCTGTAAATGCATCCCCATTCTGGAAAAGGGGGCAGGGAGCAGCAGCTCATTTGCATTTAAAGAGACATGAAAACAGCGTGTTTATGCTTCCACTCAAAATAGGCATTTTCAAAATTATATAATAAATGATCTTTTGAGCTGAAACTTCGCAGACATATTCTGGGGACACCTGAGACTTATATTACATATTGCATAAAGGGGCACAATATGTCTAAACTAAACTAAAATAACGTTTCAAATTAAGAACAAAATCTGACATAAACTGTCCCATAAAGATTGTTTATATAATGCTCCAATAGCATTAACATCTCACAACACTGACTGTTTCTATGGCAACCAGAGCATCTAATAGCAGCTGCATGACTGCGCAGGACTTATTCCTCTATATTGCACATAGCACTTTCTCCAATTTATATGAGTGCACTGTCTTTGTGTATCTAAACCCTTTGTTTTTGCATACTGTTATCTAATAATAATAGTAAATTGACCTTAAGGCCAAGTATGGGAACCCATACCTGTCCTCTGCATTTAACCTATCCGAGTTCATGCACACAAGTCTAACACTCTAACCATTAGGCCAAAGCTGTTCTCTTGACACATCCCTTCCAATGTCACAATTTGAAACTCATAATTAACCTGCTATATTTCAGACTCCATTAGAAGGGCACATCAGATGCATTTACACCAGGTCAGAATTACTGTATAAAATTCCAGCATGTAAAATGCATTCATGTCCTCGTAAAAGTTGTAATTATTATTTGTAAAGTTGAATTATTCCACCTGGACAATCCAACACGCACTCAAAATCAAGTATAGGTCCCTGCAGTATGCCCCTATTTGGTCTGTTTTTTATTTGTTTTGGTAGTGGCATTCAGCAGTAAAATGTAGTTGAGCAGTTATTTCAGAGAATTTAATATGAGCAATTCCTATAACTGATCATAGATAATAATGCAGGAACAATCTAAAAATAAATGCAAGCCCACAATAGAGTTTAATGTAGATTTAAACTATCTAATGCCCTACTAAATAAAGTATAAGTTTATTAATAACGTTGGCATAACCACTGTTACTTGTACCGTATAGTTTTGTCCATTGATTATTCAAATTATGCATTCGACCTTAGCAGAGTTACCAGAGAACGCATAAGACCGATTCCGAAAACGGAACAGCGAGTAGAACGCCTGATTCTCATCTATAAATTATGGTAAAAATGACATGGTGTGAGTGGATACGCATTTTGTATAAAACAAAATTCAATAAAAAATGATGCAATACTGCCACTTCGGTACTTTGACACACAGAAACGCGTTGTTGTGTTTAAAACTACAGAACCCGCAGCTGTAAAAAACAGAACTTTATTTAACATGTCATGGCATTTTAAAACTTGGCTCTTCTTCTTTTGGTTTTATGGTGGGTAAAATGCGGTTCTATGAGGCAAAAAGCAGTAACCACTGGCTGTGCATCTCCAAGCAACTAGTAGCAGTGGTGTTTCCCGTTTCTGTCCAGAATGAATCACTGCTATTCAATGAATCGGTTGAGTAAATTAACTTTTATTCTCATTGTAGTATTGTTGCAGTCGCCGCCATGTTGTTGAAACACTGTGTGTTTCGTTGCAAAAGCAAAACCACTTTGTTTGGCCTTCCAAATGAGTACACAAATGTTTCTATAAGTGGGGCAATTCCAACTTTGCAAGGACAGTCTGGTGCTTCTGACTCACAGCCTGTAAGTATGTTTTCATATTTAAAAATTTGCTACTGACCATTCAAACTCAGTGTAGAGTGCACAGTGTAGAGTAGTGCTTGTTGTTTGTAGTTTCTATGATCACAAATGCAGACATGGATTTATGTTTACACGACGCAGCGAGTAAAAAGACAGTATGAGTCTTATTAGCAATAATTATGAGTATTATTATCAATAATTATTTCCCCACTGGATGCAACAAATCCCTCATTTATAATAGGTTTATGTCTTATCACGCTGGGAGACAAAATCACAACATGGTAAGGGGCGCAACATTTCTTGAGGTATTCGGCCAATCACAACGCACCTGATAGCTGGCTAATCAGAGCACACCACGCTTTTCAGAACAATGAGCTTTGTAAAAATCGACGTTGTGACGAGTGGGGAGGGGCCGAGAGCCGTGGGAACGGAACAAGGCCGGTGGAGTATAATGATAATGAGCGACACCTTGTGCCATTCACCGGTCTCGAGTCCCACGGAGAAGCTACGGAAGGATAAAAGGAGGAGCGACGACAGTGGAAGACGAGAGAGGACCAGGCCTGGACTTTATTTTGTGTTTTGTGTGCGGCAGTCGTCGGCAAGGGGCTGCCGCTTTACTTTTGTGTTTGTTCATTTTATTATTAAACTGTTTAAATGTTCACCGGTTCCCGCCTCCTTCTTTCCGTTCTACGAACGTCGTTACAAGCTGCGTCTCATTTGGAAGGCTGCATCCTCCGGAGGTCGCATTTGAAGGCTGTACACGTCATTAAGATGTCTTATTTAAGAAAAGTAACCAAAATAAAATGGGCCGTTATTCCTTGTGAGGTGTAAAATACTATAATTTCTTTTTTACGTTGCAATTTAACGGTTACTTTTCTTAAATGAGACCTCCCCGATGACGTGTGCAGCCTTCAAATGCGAACTCCGTAGGATGCAGCCTTCCAAATGAGACGCAGCTACAGACGTGTTTCAGAAAGCAACAGTAATGTACAGTATGTGAAAAATAATGTGTTTTTTGAACCTTAAACCACGTAATCACATAATGTTCTTTTTGGCAACATCATATGACCCCTTTAAATGAATCAGTGTTTTCGAGCGAATCGTTTGAATATATCACTCATAATGATGGCCACTCAAACTCAAGCACAGAAAATAAACCACTGCTGTATAAAACTATTTAGAGATTTCCTAACAATAAGAAATAACTCATATACAGGACACCGAGTGACAGTAAAGTGTGTTTTCATGACATCCTGAATCTTGCCAAGTGTTATAAAAAACAACACTCTTTTTCACTCAACTTGAATAAAACATCAAAACAAATTGTACACTAGGGGAACAGTGTAATATAACATCTAAAAAAAATGTCACATTCTGCCCTGCAGCACACATGGGGCAATGTGTGAATCAAATCTCCCTAGAGATTCTTCTATTGTCATAAAAATGTGACAGACAAACCATTGACTGAAATTTCGTGACTGTCTCTGTTTTGCTTGTGCAGAAACAAGCAACCAATCACGTATTCTGTCTGGATTACGTTCAGTGGTTTCCTTCCATGCTTTCTTCCTTCTGTGTCAGATTTTTCCAGTGCATTCTTATTGCAGAATGTCTGAGATCATCTACACCATTTTGGAATGGGACTGTAACATGCATGGCAGATTTTTACGTAATTATCACAAGAATTTCAAGGACACTGATCTGGGGTCTGTAGCGCTTTCCACAGTGTGTGGGAGCTATCAGTATTTCCACCAGCACCTGCCTCTGTAAATCAAAAAGATGTGTTTCATTTTGGTTGTTCTGGTTTTTGGCCATGACTTTGAAGAGGCTCTTGAACATTTCAAGGCCTATGTAAATGCAGTTTTATAACAGAGATAAGGTGATTTATGTTGGTATTTTATTTGTTTTCCTAACCCTCACAATTTGTGTCCTTTGCATTTTTAATGATATAGGTTGAAATTAATTACAGTAACCAAAACTAGTGCTTTAACCTTTGCTTTTTGTGTTCATGTAATGATGAAAAGGAAAAAAGACATGGGTTTTCCATGGCTGCAAATAAGATGCACCTCCATTTGCCAATCATTTCTCTGCTCTGCTCACATTCAGCTGAAACTGTGAGACCGTTGCTGGCAACTTGCGCTAGGGCTCAGTTCCCTGTGTCACACTGCCATAAAATGTGGTTCCAAGTATTGTGTGTGTCCTCCGTTTCGAAGAAGACAGCAACAAAGCTGGATAGCTCTAATGTGATGACTGCCCAGACTCATGGTTCTGAAAGCTGCAACCACTTAGACATTTCTCAATTCTTGTAGTTTCTCTCAGGACACACTCTTGTACACTTTTTTTATTCTCTGATTTCACCCACCCGTAGACTGTGTTTTACCCCTACAAATATTTCATATTAACAGTCTCTTTTTTTGCCATTCGAAATAAAATACAGTAACTACACATTGTGTCAGAAATACTGTGACTGTCTTAGATCAAGCGTTTTTAAACCTTTTAATGCCACTTCATAGGAACCTTAAATACAATTTATATTTAGGCCTACTGTATTATTTGGAAAATATTTGCTGTGATCTGGGGTTGCTGCAGTTGGTCAGGTCTAGGTTCAGCAATGTTATGTGCCCAAAGAATGAGGTCAGCTGACTACCTGAATATACTGAATGACCAGGTTATTCCATCAATGGATTTTTTCTTCCCTGATGACAATGCCAGGATTCATCGGGCTCATATTGTTAAAGAGCGGTTCAGGGAGCATGAGACATCATTTTTACACGTGGATTGGCCACCACAGACGAAAAATTATTGCAACTCTGGACGGGAATGAATGTTGTGACATTGCAGAAGCTTATAATCAAAACTAAAGGTGGTCCAACTAAGTATAAGAGTGACTTTTTTTTGGACGGGCAGTGTATATGCTGTGATGCATAAAATCAAAAAATAAGCAAAAGGAGTGTGAATCTTTCTATTTATTCTTAAATGTTTTAATTATTAGAAAAAACGAAATATACATGTTTTCTTTTTTTTTTAATTTTGTTTCAATATATGTGCACATTAAGCATAAACATAATAATAAAAAATAAAAAATACAAAAAAAATCTTTGTACGTCAGAAAAAAAACGTTGGTGTCAGAAAAAAAAAAATGCTGGCGCTTCTGTTATGTTGTTCTCCTCCCAGTATGTTAACCAATGTCGTAGTCCTGGGTGGGCAGGCACACACAATGCTAAAATGCCTGAGGGGGGGAACAAGGAGTTTTCTGGAAACATTAAAAGACCATGACTGTTCTTTTTTGTGATGCCATTGTTTCTTTGCTCTAGATTCCCCTTTTCTGGTGCGCCACCTCCCTCTGAGTCCACTTCCCTAAACACAGCAAGGGCTAAATCTCCCTTTGTGGAGGAGAGGAAGAGCGTGCTACACCAGCAGCAATCCCAGGAGACTCCTGTTGAGGACCTGGCAACAGAAGTAAAGGATCCCCCTGACTGTCCTCATGTACCCCAAAAAAACAACCACTATGCACAACCCCTGCTGCCATAATCATTGTTCCTGGCATGCGTGGTACAGAGGGAGCTGGGAAGTGGCATGAGGTGGAATGGAGAGGCACAATCGCCCTTTCTTTATGTTGCGGCGAGGGTAAGGGGGGGCGGGGGTTCAGTTAGGTATGCCCCAACATCAATTATATATAGAGAAAGTGATAAGAATTGCTTGTCAAAGCACAGACAGAGAAGATTCCAAGGTCAAATTCCCAGAGGGCATGCCTCTGACCTTTTTATTCATTCCTTTGACCCTGCAAAGCTGTTGATTCTGTACGCTCAGTTTTCAAATCGAGTCCAGTGGCAACAGTGCCAAGAACTCCCAGTCTCACTCTATACAGCCACCATTGGGGAAATTAGAGCAAATGCTTGAACAAAAAGACCCGGAAAAAGAGGGATGATCAAACTGGAGGAAAGAAAATGAGGGTGTGACTCATTCTGTGTGATAATAAGGACCAACTGAACACAGCAAATAATTGCACAATAGGTTTCAGTTAAAGTAACAGCAGTTAGCGGTTATAAATAACCATTTGATGCATTTATTATGTATTGAACACAGCGAAAATAGCATTTATTAACCAAAAATGTTGATATTGTCAGCAAGCTGAATATGGTTACCAGTGAATGGGACACGACATTTTATATGAAACCTGTTTGATACTGACTCATATCTTCTATACCTTATGGCTTTAATAAGATTTCTGTAAGTAGGCAAGAATGAACTCACGAATGAGCCATCCTTCATGATTCCTGCTCTTTCCGACAACACGGCAAACTCGTAATTGCAAGTGAGAAGTGAGAAGTATGAAATTTCCGATAGCATGTGAAGTTTTCATCACCCTCAAGCTCTAACTAGAAAGCTGAAATGTCTTTTGCATTGTAAAATCATGCTCCAGGTGAGGCTCGAACGCATAACCTCGGCATCGCCCTGCGTACTGCTTTATAAGTACCACGCGTTAACCGATTGCGTCACTGGGGCTGCTTCAACGCAGCTTCAAAGGGTTCTAAACGATCCCAGCCGAGGAAGAAGGGTCTTATCTAGCGAAACGATCAGTGATTTTCCAAAAAAATGTACAATGTATATACTTTTTAACCTCAAAAGCTGATCTTGTCTATTCCCTGCGACGCCCATGCGAACTCTTTGTAATCTGATCAATACAATTAGGCTAGATCGAAAAACTGCCATCTTATTTTCTCCTCCAACTTTAAAATCACCCTACATCACTGTTCGTACCTTTGTAAAGGGTTTTGTAAACACTGGGGCGGTACTTCTGCAGCGATAATGGACAATTTTGAGGGTGGAAGAGTTAAAAAGTATATAAATTGTAAATTTTTTTTTGGGAAATCACTGATCGTTTCGCTGGATAAGACCCTTCTTCCTATAGGCTGGGATCGTATAGAGCCCTTTGAATCTGCATTGAAACTGTATTTTGGAAGTTTAAACTCAGGGGCACCATAGAAGTCAACTATATGGAGAAAAAATCTGGAATGTTTTCCTCAAGAAATAATTTCTTTACGACTTCACGAACATCTTGGATGACAAGGGGGTGAGTAAATTATCTGTAAATTTATGTTCTGGAAGTGAACTTCTCCTTTTAAGTGCCAAAGGACAGTTTAAATGCCAGATCAGATAAGATTTGGTATAATTAATTAAATGATTAATTATGGAGGAAAAATAACCTATTTTGTCATTTACACTCCCTAAAACAGCACTGTACAGGGGAGAAAAAAATGCAATTACAGAAACCATCATGCAGAGTACAAAAGATCATGTGTCCTGACAAGTCAGGCAGACTAAGTAGTTAAAAAGACGGTCTTCAAGCCACTCTGTCAATGAGCTCAGCAAATTCGCATGGTGTAAGGTTACCAGCCAAATACAGTCAAAGTTCAGGGGTCCGCTTTTCTTTTTGATTAACAAGACCATAAATGTGTCTGTCACATTCCGTTTCTGAGAAACTTAATATGTTCTCATGCAGAGTAACTTTACGTTTTGTTCTGCTTCCTGATTCTAATTTTATCAGGCAAGGGGTGTAGGACCAAAGCATGAGGTTCATATGTATGTGTGTGTGTGTGTTTATGTTACTGCCAGATTCTCCCTCTACTCTTTGCTCATCCTTGGCATGGGCCTCTTAAAGACAGCAGTGCTTTCTTCGGTCGTACAGTTCTTGTCAGGTCAAATCTCAGCCTATGCCAAGAAATGCATGTGCTAGGGTATGCTGAACTCAATCTGAACAGTGTTACCTTGACTGGAACTAAAGTCAGTGACACCATGCATTCAAATTGTTATCTTTATAGTTAGCGTTCTTAATGCGAATGGGCCTTAAGGCTTGTTAGTTTTTAGTTTTAGCACAGGAGTTTAAGGGATCCCTTTGCTGACGGAAGTCGAAGCCCAGATATTTTAGTTTTATATGTGGGAAAGTGTGTGCGAGGGTCATTCCCACCCCATATAAACTCAGTGGCCCCTGCCTCATTCTCTGACTCACACCGCTGCCAAGAGAGACAGAGCCCAAATGTTCTCTTTAAGAGCAGGTTAGCTTTTACTGCCTGGGCCACATGAGCTGCATGCTCAGCCAAAAACTGTTAGTTAAACTTTCTGACGTGCACGTCCGCTAGAACGGCGTACTGGGATAGAAATAGAGCTCATTGTTCAGCAGATCCTGCTGGGGAGGTTCAAATTATTATGGAGCGTGCTTGTTGCAGCATTGAAATATTATTCACCACATTCGTAGAATATCATGCCTGTTCTGTAGATGTGCTTGGAACGGCGTCACCCCTCCAGTCTCACCTCATTTGACTCCCTCCGGGGGACCATGGGGGTTGGAACAGGTGCATCACTAAATAATGCAGAAAACCCATGTTTGTATTGGAAACAAACTCATCCAAAAATGTTCCTAGAGGAATTGAATTGCTTAGCCAAAATGTTCCAGAACACCAGATGTGCTTATTCCCTGACAGGAGCCATTCAACCGCAGGACAAGCTGGACTTCATTGGCACAGGCAATTCGGTGTCACATTCCTCGATTCCTCCCTTCCAAAGCAGAGAACAGACACCACTTGAGCTCTTTCTTGAGTTATAACCCTAAAGGGGCCCACTCAGATGCCGTTAACTGGGGGGTTTTGGTCAGTCTTTGCACACCGTATGGTATTTCACTCAAATGAGTGAAGACTTTTGAAGGCTGGGGGTCTGCAGTGGGCCAGTTATGAATGATGGGCTTGTAATGTATTGTTTCCATTCAGCCATTGGATAAGCGTTTTGTGCCACAAGAGAATATGAGCGGCCTTCATCAGGCCTTGTCACTTCAAGCACACTCTGGAGTGCAGACAAACAATGCTAAATGAAAACACATGCCATCAACCAGAGTTTGTCCATCTATCTAGGCTATGTACTGTAAATCAATTATTAAGAAAATTTAAATCAAGCCGTCTAGTAATAAAAATAATCAAATTCTGTACTGCAAAGCCAATCGGCATGCAGCAGTTAAAACATGCAATGCTTTGTGACACGAAAAAACAGCTTTGCTTCAGTTCAAACATTCAAATAACAATATTTTTTATCAGCACAAACCACGGATATAAATTATCATGTGTTCTTGATCTGATCTGGGGCCATATTATAGAGATAATCTAACTCCAGAATCATGTCTGTTCAGTAACCATAGTGATTTCAGTTAGGATGTCGTTTAGGACAAAAGACTCCCTCCTCCTTTGAAAGGACTTGCTCATATGCCCCACAGGAATGTGTTTTGTAAAATAATGCTTATGTAACGAACAAAACAAATGAGTTAGGCACCAAGCCAAATGTTAAGAGTATCTGCAAGATGTTCATATAACAGATGGTAATGAAGCCTTAAATACCTTTTAAATATGTGACCCGATACGAATAAGCTTCTGCTCCTTGTACTAGACTGCTATCCTGCTCATCCAAAACATCCATATAATAGACATTTTATGTGGAATATCTTTAGACATTTGCCATTATATAACACAACTATTGTGAAATGGCAGAATTGTCATTTATTTTTTCATTTACTCTTTATTATTCAACGTTTTAAATGAAGTTTGATATGGATGTTTGGACCATGTGAGAAGCACTTTATACTACAAGGTCCATGGCACACACATTGCACTGACGTAACTACAGCATTAACAGAACTAATAATTACAATGTGTACGTTTCTCCAGAAAATAATATTCCAGTTCACCCCAAAATTTAATTTTTGTCATCTGTTGTTCCAAAACTGTATGAAAATACACAAAAGCGAACTATTATATTTTGCTACGTAATATGCAGCAATTAATGTTTTCGTAAACATTTCTTCTAAGCATGATATTGCTGCCATCTCCTGGAAAACTGTCTACAGTGCAAGACTAACGTAAAACAAAAACACTAACTTACAACAGAACAAAATAACTTCTTCTACTACTTCTAATAACAATTATGATAAATAAAAATGTGATTATCTCAGATTTGATGTTATGAATTTAAAAAAGCTTCCATTTGAAATCAACACAGACCTTTACAAGTAAACATTTTTGCTTTGTTATTAAGTGCTAAGGACTTTTAATTTGAAATAAACGCGTCGTGTAACGGTTTTCCCGGATGTGGGTGCGTCGGTCAGCTATTTAATATACAAATTGTCACTACTTGCTGAAAATACTGGATAGAGTGCCGGTGTTATATTATAAAAGCTTTTTTTCTGATATTTGTTAAGTCCTTCAAGCAACTTTGATTGTTTAGATGGATAAAACGCTTGGATATTGATCGAGATGTGCGCGGTTACTGTAAGATGTGATTTGTTTGCAGAATGATTAGTTAACGGTATAGTCCTTCGTGCTTTCCGCACACAACAAGCGGTTCACATTAGGTCAGTTTCAAGTCTCTTATTTGTTTGGTGCTCTACTGCAAGTTAATTACTACATCTAGAAGATATTGGTTTACCCACGGGATGAGAGCTTGATGAGAGATTTAGGTTACTGAGACGCCTTCTCCGCTGTCAGGCTGCAGATACAGTAAATGAGTAAAGATAGTGCTAGCCGTCATTCAGAGCTGTTGTGTTGGTGCTGTGGATGAGGCGCAAAGATGTGTCAGGTTAGTGGTAGTTTTCGTGTAAAGAAAAAGCAGTGCAGGTAATGTTGGCCGATTCAGATGTGGCGGAGCAGCCCAGGGTTCTGACATCAGTTACTGTGCAGGTGAGTTTTATGGCTTACTAAGCTGGTGTAGTGGATCAGTAACCAGTAAAGATATCTGATATCTGAGGTAAAAAAAACAAACAAAAAAAACACGTGTGTCAAATTACTTAGATTATAATGTACTCATGTGGAATGTATTTTTCAGTGTATTTCTACAAAAACTGTTTGGATGTCTATAAAAATGACAACATTTTAGTATAATATTCTAAAAGCATTTCCAATCAATTCTGGGTGAAATAAGAAGGCTGCTTTTTAAACATTGTTGTGATATTATTTTAAAATGTATAAAAAATTCTATATTCTGTGGAGCATTATCCTCTTATGTACCACAGAAGAAACAAAGTCATACGGATTTGGACAACTTGAGGGTTATTAAAAGATGACAGAATGACCATTTTTGGGTGAGCTATCAAATCAAAGCAGTAAGTCTGCAGAGTAGAATAGGACACTAGCCCTCCAAGATTAAGTTCGACACCCCTGGTCTAATCAAACCTGTAATATGCTTGAAGTAAACCTTCTGCTCTGTTTTAATGCCAGGAGTGACAGAAGGAGGCTTCCCTCTCATGGATGTCTGCAGTAAGAACTCCAACCGCACAGCCCCAGTGAGCGAGGGGGTACCCAGGAGAGCCAATGTGCCCCTGTGCTCTCGGACCAATGGTTGGAGCTGGCCCCCGCACCCTTTCCAGCTCCTGGCCTGGCTGCTTTATCTCTACTTTGCTGTCACTGGCTTTGGCGTATTTGTGCCTCTGCTCCCCACACACTGGATCCCAGCCGGATATATTGTATCCTTGTTTTACAGTTTGTCACATGGCCCACACAGGAGCTATTCCTGCGCACATCTGCATCTTATTAATATACATTTGTTACTGTAGCAGTCATTGGAAGTTCTTTTGTGTAGCTTTGTGTGAATTATATACAGCTAGTCTGATTTAAATGGTGACGAGGCTCTTTTTTTGAATAATTATTAGTCTTTAACTCAGAGCTCAGTGTACAGGCATTACATTTGTCTGTCACCTCTTCATGCACCTGATGGCCGTCTCCATCGACCCTGCAGATTACAATGTCAGAGCTAAGAGTTATAAGGGACCCATGCCGGTGTTTGACCGCACCAAGCATGCACACGTCATTGAGAACTGTCACTGCTACCTCTGTGAAGTAGATGTGTAAGTACAGATGTGCTGCTGTCTATTTCTGAATTATTGTGTGGGTATGAATGTGTACATATTCTTTATTCAGATTTCTGTATCCTGTAGTAAAATGACTGTAATGGACGCCATCTACATTTTGCTCAGTCTTATTGTTTGTATTAATATGACTGCAATATAAATATGATAAGAACGAGTTGATGAAACTTACAATCTGACATCTAAGTCTTGTACCGGAAATTTCTAAACTACTGCAGCACTTTCTAATGCAGACTGACTGTCATATAATTAATTTGACAACTTTCTTGAAGTTTCAGGTGCAATTTGACGATAACTGACAGAGTTTACATTGCTCTTTGTCTTATCTCCTGATTTAAAGGCATAGTTCACCCAAAAATGAAAATTCTGTCACAAATTACTCACCCTCATGTCGTTCCAAACTTGTAATGATGTCCTTGCTACCTTTCTGGGCCTTGAACATGTTAGTTGCATTGCTGTCTATGCAGGGTCAGAAAGCTCTCGGATATCATCAGAAATATCTTAATTTGTATTCTGAAGATGAACGAAGGTCTTACAGGTTTGGAACGACATGAGGGTGAGTAATTAATGACAGAATTTACATTATTGGGTGAACTAACCCTTTAATGTTCATTGGTGGATCCTGACATTACGCTTAGCACTTTCACAGGATATGCTATCCTTTCTGCTTGTCGCTGTACTTAGCAATGCATTGTGTCCAAACATGTAACTTTTTTCAAAGCAGCTCTTGTACCCCACAACCTGGTAAATAACCAATTACCTGTAAAATTGTTCTTTCCAGGGGGCCTAAATCAAAACACTGTAGTGCGTGTAATAAGTGTGTGGCCAGCTTTGACCATCATTGTCGATGGTTGAACAATTGTGTGGGCAGCAGAAACTACTGGTGAGTTGTTTTCACTTCCTCTTCTTTGTCTGTCATTGTGTTGGTCCGTTTTTCATGTTCTGTCATTTCTATGGACAGCAGCTGGTAGATGGATATTTTAACTGTGTGAGTCTTTTTTAAGGCAGATCCTGTGTCAGACTATTCAGAAAGAGATGTAATATTCAGCATTTTATTTTATAGTCTGTCATCATATCCAGTATGCTGATGTGAAACATTTTTTGTTTTTATAACATATGTAATGTTTTCTCAAATGGAAGTCATTAAGCAATTATGAGGTCAAGTGCTGTTGCTTAGCATCACATACAAACACTCATTTCATTTGTGAGTTCCGTTTTTACTGGCAGACCTTTGGGATGCTGACCAATGAATCCGTCATTTGTGTTTTTGTAATGTAGCAAATTTCTTTTTATTAAATGAAAATATTCAAGCAGTGTGAATAAAGTCTCTATGACCCTTGTAGACCTACCATTCAAAAAGTGTTTTTTTTTGTTGTTGTTTTTTTTTAATGCTTTTGTTCAGCAAGGATGCTTCAAATTGATCAAAATTGACAGCAAAGACTTTCACATTGTTACAGAACATTTTTATTTAAAATAATTGTTGTTCTTTTGATGAACTTTCTGTTCATCACAAAAATGTCATGGTTTTTACACAAATATTAAGCATTGATAATAGTAATAATAATATACTACTTGAGCACCAAATCAGCATATTAGAATATTTCCAAATTCATTCCAATGTGACACTGAAGACTGAAGTAATGGCTGCTGAAAAATCAGTTTTGCCATAACAGGAATAAATTAAATTGTAATGTATTAAAATGTATTAAAAAAGAAAACAATCTTAAACTGTAATAATATTTCGCAATATTATAGTGCTGTCAAACGATTAATCACATCCAAAATAAGTGTTATTTTTTAATATATATATATATATATATATATATATATATATATATACATATATATATATACACTACCGTTCAAAAGTTTGGGGTCAGTACATTTTTATTGTTTC
>JAHKKF010532574.1:4268-15926 GCA_019740295.1 Labeo calbasu
ACTGAATGTAACTTGTGTGTACACAGAAGAAAACTGACTGCTTTTCATGTCAGACATAAGGGAAATTCTCACTTCATTTTAAATACTTCTGTTAACTTTGTGCACCTCAGATTGAATCTGCCTGCACAAACACCGTTTATACTGTTACAGGCACAAAATTATCCCTCATTAGTTTGTGGAGTCCTTTGGACACAGTATAGCAGTGATTGACTGCTTTGAGATTTTCACAGAGAAACCATTCAGTGTACAAGTGTGTGCCAGAATGTGTTTTACCTACAAACTGTTATTTATTTGACAGCTCATCTAGCACTTTTAAGAATCCATGTAGAAATGGTCATCAGAAATGTTTGGCAGAAGCATCAAATCATCATCATTATCATCATCATCATCATCATCATATTATTATTATTATTATTATTATTATTATTATTATTATTAATAATAATAATAATTTCATTGTAGTACTGTGTCCACTTAACAAAACAGTATGTTGATGTTCATCATGCTTGTCACATCTTCTGTTATGCATTTTGAAGCTGATTTTTTTTTTTTTTACCAATGTTGCATTTATAATAAAGTATGTATAATGACATTTTCATAAATGTGTTTTTGATTGTCTCCTTATCAGTACTTATCAGCCAAATGAAGTACAGAAAATGTTGAACAAACAGGGTAAAGTTTAATGGTATCGACTGATGATGTAACTGCAACTGTGCAAATTGTGTACAAATCAATGGTAGACAAAAACAACATATTATAATCAAGTAATATACGTAAATAATAGTAAATAATATACGTTTTTATACTGTAAACAAGAGCAAGTCATATTTCCAACAAGGTTGAACACCGGCAGTACTCAACTTTTTGCGGTCAGGTAACGTTAATATGGATTAGTGTTAATTGTTGTCCTGTTTGGCAGGTTCACTTACTTAAGAAAAAGTACTCTGAAGTTGTAAAGAATGACTGAATTAAAGAATTCTGGAACTTTAAATCTGTATATATGTTAAAAAGTTAGAACTGAGCAGAGTTAAAAAGTATAGATTTAATTTAAGGTTTGTTTGTTTGTATTTTGAGTTTTTTTTAATAACATACAGTAGAAGAATAAAAAGGCAAAACAAATGTTTTGGTTAATAAAAAGGTTTAAAAATAAACACCTTTAGAGGAAATGTCAGGCATAGGGGGGCCTTGCAAAATTGACCGGAGAAGGAGGTGGGTCTCCTGATCTATATGACACCTTATAGACAGAGACAAGTACTTGGACTGTCCACATGTAGGTTTGGGAAATAAAAAGTCTGCTTGTCCTTCTCTCTAGCTAAATGTTAAACAGTGAGCTTATTCCATTTCAGGCTGGTAATAAGGGAGGTAAATATGTGCCACTAGCCTTGGGACAAGTTGAAAATGTTGTAAATGTTGTTTTTTGTTGTTTTTATCTGGTACAGCTGATCACATTCAGAAAACTGATCCTCCCATCAATGCTCCTGACACTAACTGTGAGGTGACCTTTGCTCCAGAGACTGCTGGTGAGTACTTCTTTGTGTAAATTTGCCAGAATACTGGGCTTTTCATAGCCAAAGGCACTGCATGCAGTACACTTTAATATATAAATGTTGTTTTTAAATATTCCATACTATTTTAACAGAGTGTTTTCTGCAAGATCTCCAGCACTCACTGAGTGATACCTCAGATGATGAGGCATCACCTCTTGGAACCTCAAAAGATCCTCTCCTAGCTTCCTCAAACTGGAGCACATGACAAAGTCTCTTTTCAGAGAGACCCCGTCTGGTGAACTCTTGCGGCACAAGAAAATGTGGCAACACACATCTGCCAACAGTGTGGGAGCAATCCAGCTGCTGTCCGGTGTTGTGACTGTCGACCACGCCCCTTCTTCTGTGCTGAATGTGACGTCAACATGCACACCAGACATGTTCTCCATAACCGAGATGCCATGACGGCTGGATTCTACCAGCCATTGCCTCCAACAACTTTCGTTGTAGATAAGGCTCTTTCCCATTGTGTTAAGTTCTGGATTATGATGGTACAACATAAATATCATTCTAAGAATCGCTAGGCTTCATAAGCTTTACTATTTAAATAATGCTTTTTGTCTCGTATTGTTTGATATTGAATTTATGAGGACACTTCGTGTCAGTCAGCTTATTGAGCAACTCTTGTATACTTTTTCAGCAGTGTTCTTCATTACCATTGAACCATTACAATGTTATATACTCAGTCAATACAGATTATCTTAATTTGCATGATGTTTCACAGTGCGGCTTGTACCTGTGGAGATTCCTGACAAAATGTGGGGTTGTTCACGAGACTCATTGAGGGTCAGCCCAGGGAAGACTGTTGCTGTAAGCGCAATAAATGGTAAGGATAGATAAGGGAAGATAAAAATCTATACACGCTCTTCTCCCATAGGGGAGCACAGGTCTGTATGTAAAATCTACACATGACTTTAGAGTAATGTTTAAAAAGTATACAAAGTAATGTAAAAATTGTTTAAAGAATCCAAACTCTGATTAATAACATAAAGTTTGCATTAAAATGGACATGTTTTTGATGATCTAAGCATGCCTGAGTTGAGTTGTGAGGCATGCCAAGCCACTTGGGCTGCTGGAGTGGTCGACCTAAATCGAAGTGATTACTGGTCTGCGACCCATCACTTTTCCACAATGTATGCCACAGATGTCTTTTTTCATTTGAAGAAATGAAGATGGCAGCACCAGGACTGTCCTGCCAAGCATTTTTAAGAATGCTGGATCAGCGAACTGTCCACTTTGGTCGTGTTAGGATTTAATTTATTTATTTTACAGTATTGTTAATCTCTTTGTGTTGTGGGTTAAAAACAGTTTGATGCTAATGTATTTGTTGTACATTATTAGCTGTTGGTTTTCTTACTTTTAATAGATTTGCAAGATCTCCACAGACAGTTTTCAGAAAAGTTTTATTGAGTGGGAGGCTGTGCGATATGAGTTGGACAAAATCTGCAAGTCCATCTTTGAAGACATCTTTATAGCTAAGGATGAAGATGTGACAAGATTTGTGGACTATATTCACAAGACATCAACATGTATAATCGCAGATGATTAGACTATGTACAGGACTACATTTATCTCCTACTCAAGAGTTTGTTTTCATCAACCATTTTTCATATTATAGGTCAGTGGAAGAGGTGTTTGTAGAGGAGAGTGGTCAGCAGCCAGAGAGACCTCCCAAAGATCTGCCAGCAAGGTAGATGAGGAGGGACTGGAGCTTGTGGTGTGTCGGCACGGAGTGCTGCTCTGTGTTTTAAATATGTACGGGGGGAAATTTTTGCATATCGCCTGTACCTACAAGAAAAGCTGGCCAGTAGGCAAATCCCTTTTTTTTTGTATGGATGTGACCTGCAAATATTGGCCCTACCTCCAAAGAGTTGCAAAAAGCTGCCCAGCTTCCTTTCAGTTTTCCATGCCAAAGCCCATGGCAGTCATGGCCTAATGGTTAGAAAGTCGGGCTTGCACCAGCAGGAATTGAAGGTGGGGACTGTGAATGAGCAGCGCCTTTGGAGTGGGGCATATCAGGATGGGGCAGGTTTAACACTAGGGGAGGAACAGTGCAATGCTTTCCTCTCTAGGATTGCAGTGACCACAAAACACATGTCCAAAGCAGGTAAAATGACCACATACAGTACTGCACTAGTTACATCATTACATAATAAGTAGGGGGAATATGGGAACATGATATTTTCTGTGTTTGCAGGACGCACAGACATGCTGACTCCCATGGCCATGCACTGGAATCAGCAAAAGTTCAACAATTTGGCCACTGCACTGACCCGTCGATATCAGAAGGTAATGACATCGGTAGAATTTGTTTAGATGTTCAGTAATGTATGTTATTAGTGTTTGAAGCTGTGCATTAAACATAAAACATTTTCTTGATTTTGTAATATCTGTGATTGCTTGCCATTGCAGACCACGGAAGCTCTGCAAAGCCAGTTGCAAAACCTGGAGTCCATGAAAGTTGAACTGGCAGTGACAGAGAGACAATTGGAAGACTGGGTCAATGATGTAAAGGAGTGGGCAGATGGTGAGGAAATGACTAGTATTTATATATTTCTAGTAATACTTTTAGTCTTGAATAATTGTAATTGTTACTGTTATTGTCATTTTGTCACACCTATTTCTTTTCTGCAACAACAACAACCACAAATGATGTTGATGCCTTGGCCAGCAGAATTGAGGTGCTGGTGGCAAGTGTCAAGAGGCGTTCCCAGCGTCTCTATAAAGATACAGATGGCAACAAAGGTCGTGCAAGGATCCGCCACAAGATCAGGGAGGAGAAAGGGGTTCTGACATCACTTGTAGAGACATACAACAGAATGGTTGGAAAGAAACTCTGTGCTTGGAAACCATTTTGTCTGGTGAGACAGCTTGGCCATGGTAGGTGCCACACAGTGGTGTGTACAGTAGTCTTTTGACAATTCTTATACATACACATTTATACACATTTACACTTATACACATTATCCACAATGCCTCAAATGTCAATCTGCAACCCCATATGACGCAAGTTTTTCTCATGCATTCTAGACTTTGTCGATCTAAGGACAAAAAGAAAGGCATTCGACATCATCATGTCAGTAAGGCGACTTCAGGAGGAGCAGAAGATTCTTGTTGCAGAGATGGACCACCATTGGAAATATCTTTCAACTCGTGCTGAGACCTTCAGAGAACTGTCCTGCTTGTTTGCCAGTGAGACACTGCAAAGTATATATTTGTAATAAATGGTACAAACATAAGCAAAGGCATAGGCCCTAATACACATACACAACAATGATGACTGTTTATAAAGGAGGCTTAATGTTATTTTGTTCTTTCAAGATTCGCAATGTGGCCTAAGTGAAGAGGGTCTGAAAGGCCTGCAGAGCATCATCCACAAAAAGCAATGTAAAATCAGAGATATGAGGGTGCAAGCAAGAGACTGTTATCTGCAAGTTTTGTCTGGAGCAGAGAACACCAACTTCTTAAACAAATCATCAGCTGATGACTATGACAGTGACTTCGACAGTGACTAACTGTAATAAACAAAAAGAAACTGTGACTTTGACCTTAACCCTGAATCTAAAGAGTGTAATAAAATCTGCTTTTCATGACCTTATAAATACAACCAAAGTGTAGTCTCTGTTTGACATAGAAATGTATGCATGCATGCCTCTACAACCAGTGGTGGGAAATTAAGTGCATTATTGTAAGGCTAAATACTGTACTGTACTAAAGTATAGATTTGAGGTACTTGCTCTCTCTTTCTTTTCATGACACTTTTTAGCTGTTCTAGGCTGCAGTTCAAAGAAAAAAAAAAAAAAAAAAACTTCTTAGTTAACTTGACAGCACATGAAGAGCTTATAAAATATGGCATTTTGGTATAAATAAAACTACTCAGTAGTTTATACTTACAGTGTAAGTACAGCCAATACAAATAGTCAATTGGCAAAAAAAAAATCAACTAATTTGTTGATCATTTTAATGCAAAAACATTTCATGGTTCCAGGTTAGAAAATTTTTAATTTTAAAATTTTAGTTGCTTGATTACTATGTAATTTTAATAATTTTGAGGTTTGAACTGTTCACATTTGTAATGGTACATTTCTGGGTAAAACAATCAGTTGAGTAATGGAGAAAATAATTAGCAGATTAACTCATACTGAAAATAATCATTAGATACAGTTGTCTACAAAACAGTTCAAAATGAGCTCCACCTCAACCGACTAAATAATCATGAGTTTTATGAGTGAAAATAATTGAACAAAATATGATTCACAGGGGAAATGGAATTTTAGGTCTTCAGCCCTGGGCCACATGCCTGTGTCCTAGTGTAGGGTGCTGTATAACAATCCAAACTTGTTTAAAGACATGGAATAAACAGATTATAGGGACATACTGGACAAGCAAGACAAAGAAAACCATTATGATAATGTCACGAATCTGGTCGGTGTCCCGTTGTCCGCTCACCACCAGATGTCACTCTCACCTCACCTACACACTCTGACTGTTGTACCACACTCCGGACTGCATCTCCCATCCTCCACCGCACTGATTGCGTCAGCCCCCGTGACCAATCAGGCGTTCTATAAAGCCCCGGTCCTTCCCAGTGCACTTCACGGATTGTTGTATTGTTGTATTCTTAGTGTTTTCCTAGTTTCGTGTTCCGAGTTTCTAGTTCCCAGTGTTTTGTCTTTTCCGCCTGGTTATCTCGTTTTGTCTGTCTAGCCGCCTGCCTTTTGGACTATCGCTTGATTGGATTATTCTCTACGTTTTGCCTGTGTTATTCCTGTTTGCTCCTGTTGGACTCTGCCTGTTTGACCATGTATCTGCCTAGTCCCATTAATAAAAGCTTGCATGTGGATCCGCTCGCCTCTCGTCTCTCACTCCCCGTAACAGATAAGAAGGAATCATTATTTTCCAACACTAAATGCAAGTTCATCCATTGTCATTTTGCTAAAGGAAAAACAAAGAAAAAGAAATAAAGATATACAGAAGTAATAAATATATTGCCTAGACATGTTACTTTAAAATATTTGTGTAAAATTTTACTGTATTTCTGTTTAATTTTTTTTTTAATTTCTGTATTCTGTTCTCAGAGTCTCACAGCACCATCAAAACATAACACAGGCATGTTGTAAATACAGAAAGGGGCAGAAATAATAATAAAAAAAATGTTTAGGCATAAATGTGACAACACATTTTATTGTCTATGGTAAAGAGAGTATCTGTACAGGTTTTTATGCCCTTCCACCTCCAGGGGACCAGTAGAGCCTCCTGGTAGAGGGGAAGAATGCATATTTCAAATGGCTGTAACTTATGATATGTTTAATAAATAATGGTGGAAACAGTTTTCTCACATATACAGAAAGTTTTTTTTTAAGAAGTGTTTTATAAAAGTGTCCTTAGTAAAATGCCAAATTTCAACCTGGCTCTCAAATATATCATAAAAGTTTGCACAATAAACATAGTTAGATGTCCCTTTGTTCATTGAATATAGTATTTACTTCATTTAATTACTAAAAAGATTTTTGTAAATTGTGTACTTACGCTGTAGGGTTAGGATCTCAGTAAATGGGTAATTTCTTGCAACACAGCAATATCTCATTGTTTAGTGACAGTGTTACTTTAGTCATAATGACAGTGAAACAGTTTTCAACATGAAGCACCTTGTATTTTTGCCTAAATGTTAGTCCAGCCACAACTTGTCAAAATCCACGTCACACTTGTCCAAATCTTCCGGCTGAATGTGGGTTATAACAGAAGGTCAGTTAAATATTTATTTCTTCTTATTAAAAATAAAATTTTACAGTTATAGATTCCTATCTGGGGCTAACCTAGATTAGATTATTGATTAGTTAGTAGTGAATCTTTTTTCCAAAGCAAAGGCCTATTCTGCCCTACAAAGGCAAAAGACCTTAACTCGCTAGAGTGTGAAAATGAGAAATATGACTTTGGTTTTTCATTTGTCCAGCCAAATTAATTACAAGTAGAACACTGAAAATTTGGCAATTAGATGTTTTAGCAATGAAAATTATCTACATTAAAAAATTGTGAGCTCAAACTTGATTTTTACCCGTAATTTGAAGTTAGCGTACTCTGCCTTTGCAGTGTCTGCAAAAAGTGAGAAGTCACACCAAGGCAAAATGCGGTAACTTCCTCTGTGTAGCACTAGAGGGAGCCTGAGTACCACTAGTGGTACTCGTACCACACTTTGCTATGCTCAGTAACGTAAAAGAATGCTAGACATAGCATAATAGCCTTTATATTGACTTGAATGAAATAGCCTAACATAAAAGAATGGCTTGTGGATTGATGTGAATACCAGCAAGCAGGAATGCTTGTGTTTTGATTTTATCGGGTTACAAGAAAAAGTAGGATATGGATTTAATTGCAAACTGTTCGTAGCCTACTGATTTTATAATTGATCATGTTACATGCTACGGCATTCGATTCCACACGCGTCCAACTAGCAGTGACAGCCTGCTGAATAATCTGCATTATAAAAAGGAAAAATCGTGATTATTCACAATTACATATTGTTGCCAAAATATCTCTGTACAGTGTGTTATTATATGGAGCTGTCTGGCCGATCGCTATTTATCCAATTTGTTTGTCTAATGCTTCAGTGACAGATCAGATGTATGAGAGTATACAAGTTACACTGTAATTAAAACACGGCAGACTTTAATGGACAGTAAAACAAAGGCAGAACACCATATAATTCCGAGTCAGGACCGTAACTTCATACTGACGCGTGGCTAAACAAAGGCAGAACGCCATAACTCAATTTGAGCATTCTAAACAAAGTCAAAGAGCGGTAATTGGTGTTATATAGTGTTCTGCCTTGGTTTCACCAGGGGTTTTTGAATTTACGGTTAAGACAATCCATTATTTTCTCGGAAAAACAACTAAATTGACTCAAGATACTTATACACATGATAAAACATGTCTTGAATGTCCCGAAAATATCAATAACTCATTTTTGACCAAAATCGAAGTTATGATCTTTTGCCTTTGCATGGCAGTATAGATTACCATAATATGAACCAGAGGGTAACTAATTGTGACAGCTGCATACTGTAATAAATAATAAACTATTTTGAAACATTAATTTATATATATATATATATATATATATATATACAATGCACACATTTTGTACTTGTTTCCAGAAATGTATCAATATGTCAAACTTAAATTTAAATCTTAAAATTAAATTAAAATGCTTAATCAAAGACAAATGTAGTGCTCAGCACAGTATCCTCTCTCACCTAGATACTTGAAATTAAAGACATGAAAATAGCAGTTCATTATAAAACTGTATGGAAATATAGGTGAACAGTTTTAGTGAAATATAACAATTTAAATAATCATTCTTACTATTACACTTATTCTATTTTAGGCTACATGGAAACAAATACGTAAATGGGAAATATGTAACACCAAATATGTTATTAAAATTATGTTGTGGTATTTATTCATGCTTGGCATAACAGACAGTTTGTGTAAACTTACCTATACTAAAACTGCACTGCACAAAAATCTTTAAAAATAATGACTTAACAGTATAATAATGTATAAGCCGCATTTTTGTAGCATGTCCTCTCCATGTTACACTACCTGGCTGTTATGCAGCTTATGACAAATGCAAAAGGTGTTTAAAATGGCAACTTTGAAAAAATACTAAAAGAGTGTGCACTGTACAAAAACTTTAATGAAGAACAGCAAGCAAAACAAAACAACAAGTACAACAACAACAACAAAACACTCAGACGTTTAGCTCTGGTTGGGAAGTGGAGTCAAAAAATGTTGGAACTCCTTGGCAGGCTTCCATGTGTCATCCCAAGTTTTGCCACTGTAAAGTATCATAAGTGCACATATCATTAGAACACAGAACAAAAAATCATGATCATTGTTGGGTTTAATTTAGAGAACTCACTGACATTTATTGATATTTGTTAAAATTGTATTAACCCTGGCTACTTCACTGTTTAAAAAACACTGTTGGTTTAGCTGGAAAGGGACTATGACTTGCAGAATACTGAATAAGTTTTAAGTAGAATTTCAGTATGTGTTCATGTTGTTCAAGCAAATCTGTCAGTTCTACAGACTCAGGAATAAGGATAGTGACTGCATATTGCTCCCACTGCCATTCATCATTGTTCTCATCTTATTCTCCTCATATTCAGTACTGCTCTTCTTTTCTCACTGCCCTGATCTTCCTCATGCATTTTATCACCACTACTGTCACTGTTCTCATCTTCATTGCTCAAAAATAAGAGTATTAGTTATTAAGAGTATTAGTATTAAAATGTAGTATTAATGTAGTATTAAATTAATTAAAATTAGTGTTAAAATGAGCATTATTACATCATCTAGTACAGTTTAGAACACAGATCTCATTTGACTGAAATTGGTCCTTTGAAAAATTACACGTAGAACAGCATTCTCCATTTTAGAAATATTGCTAAATTATGACAAGTTTAGTGTTTCAGATGCTGAAAAATTATTTTATGCATGCATGATTCCCCTAGTAAAAAAGTAATAGATTTAAAATGCATTTATTATATACTAAGTATAGTTCAAGTCTATTAACATATTTACTGACATATCAGATTGTATGATCTTTAAATAATATTTAAAGTGTACCTGAAGTTACTTGCAATAGTTCCAGTTTAGCACGATCAAATATACTCAAGTATATCTGCACTACTTCAGCACTACTTCCGCACAATTAAAGTGCATTACGTACAAAATTAGTTGTTCCAATTTAGCAGACTTTAAATATTCCAGTTTAGTGTACTTAAAGAAATTAACCATGGTTTTACTATAGTAAAAATGTAGTTAACCACGACTGTAGTAACCGTGTTTTTTTGGTGCACACCATGGTTTTAAAACCCATGGTTTTGATACCATGGTTCTACTATAGTAATACTGTAGTAAAACTATAGTAAAACTGTAGTAAACCATGACTGTAGTAACCATGGTTTTTGGTGCATACCATGGTTTTAAAACCCATGGTTTTGATACCATGGTTCTACTATAGTAATATTGTAGTAATAGTACTATAGTAAAACTGTAGTAACCATGCCTGTAGTAACCACAGTTTTACTAAAGTAGGTTGTTTTACATAACAGGTTGTATTGTTATTACATAACAAAAGTTGTGAACTTCTACCAAATAAACAGAATAACAAGTTACTATTCTATGATACAAACTTTATTAAAGCACTTATATCATATTTGAAAGAGAATATTAACAGTAACATATGTAAGAACATGTTTTACCTGTGACATATAAAATAATCAATCAACTAGAATCAACTACAATTTTTTTTTTAAATACTGGAGATAAAGTACTGCAGTGCGCTAATTTATGTGTAAAAAGAGCATTAAGTAGCTTCCACTGTAAAATTATTTAATCTCAACAGAAATTAACAGTACGTTTATAAAAGAAATAAACAAATAAATGTACACTACATTTACATCTTGTTTCGTCAGCAAAGCAAATAAACATGGCTTAGTAGTGCACCTTTAAATACACATAGGATAGGTATCGAAAATCGATTCCAATTCCAGAATTGGATACTTAAGGTCAGGAATCGGATACTTGTTGTGAAAGAAATATCTCGATTCCACATATTGATTCCCATGTGCTGTTCGTTTTTTTTTTTCTCATCTGTGAGGACCCGACCTAGCGATCTGCCAGGACCTTGCTCGCAAATCTAAGCGCATATCACTCAAGTGGCAACCTCCTGGGGTGCTTCTAAATATCCCTCCTCGTCTCCTCGGTCCTCTGTCCTCCATCCTATGACCCGGAAACCGATCGAGCTCAGCCATCTTGAAGGACATCTCAATTCTCTAATTGCACCACGAGGAGGCGAGGATCGAGGAGGGAGGAGGCTTCATGAGGAGCGATCAGCGAGGATACACAGGTGTATCCTATGCGGAAGTCTTTTATCGACTCCAAGTGCTAACCATGGCAGAAAATTCTAACACACATAAATGTGAGTATTAAGCATGACTGTGGGTGATTTTTTTGACAGTGCTTTTAATTTCGATGTATAATGTGTTCTTTTCACCACAGTTTATTAATTATTATTATTATAATTGTCATTATTGTTTACATGTAC
>JAHKKF010532575.1:0-13018 GCA_019740295.1 Labeo calbasu
ACAAGGGGGTGAGTAAATTATTTGTGAATTGTTGTTCTGGAAGTGGACTTCTCCTTTAACAGAATTATTAGCTAAATTTAATTATACTCTTTCTGTAGCATTCTGAGAGGACAACTAAACATTCTTATCAAGCTCAGCTCTCAACCCTTCAAGTCAGAAAAATGACAAACAAATATTTTGCTTTAATTTATGGGAAACTAAATAGCTACAAACCAACATTTGGTTTGCTGCTTCTATCATCATTTCTTGAAAAAGAATAAATATATACATGTCTTAAATCTCAGTCCCTAATTTGTATCCTATTCATGAAAAGGCCACACACACTCTGAAGAGCAGTTTCCTTGACTTCCTGTGGCACAAAAGTGTCATTCATTTTAGCGACATTGTACGTTTTGTGCTTTATACTGACAACAATAACAACCCTCAAGCATTGCAGGTTACTTAGCGCCTCTTCTGTTTCAATTAGCGTAGCTTCTTTGAAACGCTCCCCTTCTCTCTGCCCTTCATCTCTCACACTCAAGGCTAAAAATCTATCCATTTTTAACCTCACAGCACCTTCAACTTCACCAATACTTTCAGAGCTGTAAAACTCTTCCCAAAGTACACATTTCCTAATTCCAGCAGTGGAAAGGAGACTGTAAATGCAGGCTGTAATATTATACGTTTCACATGCCCAAAGATATTCTGCCGCTTAGAAAGGTGAGGACTTTAATTTCTTCAGTGAAGTAGGCCAGCAGTCTATCATTAGCATAATGGCATCTATCTCATACCAGTGATTACTCTGAATTTAGACCCTGATGAAAAGCCTTTTCTATTCAGATTATGGCCCAGGACACTTAAAAAAGAACCATGAAATATGAACCTAAAAACCACGACTGTAAGGAAACGTGGACACCTTTGAGAAACAAGTACTTAACTTAGGCTTTATCTCAGTGGTTGTTTAACCCGTTTTATAAGCTGTGAAATAACTTCCTCTGGAAGTATAACCTGACTAGTAGCAAACTGTCTCTACAGTCTCATGCTACATATAGGGCCTGTTTACACCTGGTCACTTAAAGTGTTTTCTCTGATTAGATAGCTAAAAAGACCAGGTGCAAATGCTGTATGAAACGCTTCCGAGATGCATTTAAATCCGATCGTGGTCTGGGCTGCATTCCAGATGAAACTGGACAAGTGTAAATGCATCTGGTTGTTGAAACCACATATGTGACCCTGGACCACAAAACCAGTCAAAAGGGTCAATTTATGGAAACTGAGATTTAAACATCATATGAAAGCTAAATAAATAAGCTTTTTTGTTAAGAAAGGACAATATTTGGCCAAGATACAACTATTTGAAGATCTGGAATCTGAGTGTGCATAAAATCACCTTTAAAGTTGGTGTTCTTAGCAAGTTCTTAGCAATGCATATTACTAAACAAAAATTAAGTTTTGATATATTAGCGGTAGGATATTTTACAAAATATCTTCATGGAACATGATCTTTACTTAATATCCTAATGATTTTTGACATAAAAGAAAAATCAATAAATTTGACCCATACAATGTATTGCTGGCTGTTGCTAAAAAATATACCTGTGCCACTTATGACTGATTTTGTGGTCCAGGGTCACATATGCAAATTGTACTCCTCCCAAAATATTAAAATAATAAAAGTGGGAGAGTGTTTTATAGGGCATATTTACACCTCGTCACTTCATGAGTTTTCTCTGATCGGATAGCTAAAAGACCAGCTGTAAATGCAGTCCGAAATGCTTTCAAGATGCATTGGGTCGCTTTCCAGACGAAGCTGGGCAAGTGTAAATCCATCTGGTTGTTGAAACCGCAAATTTTACTTCTCACAAAATATAAAAATAATAAATGTGCGAGAGCGTTTTATAGGCCATATGGCATGATATAGTCAGATGTGACAGCGCTAATACAAGGCGCATCACCGCAAATGAGTAGCTGGGTATCTCTTCAGCAAGCAGACACGACAAATATCCAATCAAAGAAAACGCATGAAGTGACAAGGTGTAAATAGGCCCATAGGGGTATCTATCTGATTTGTTAAAACGTTTCCATTTACACCTGGCCACATAAATGTCTTTGCAAAACGGATATAAATCCGGTCTTTAAATCCCGTGCCAGATGCAAATTTAACTGAACTCACCTCCATGAAAGCAACAGATAAGCACTGCATTTTATTCATTAACAGATCATTTCAAGATCAAAAACCGCAACAGGAGAGAACGTGGCATCAGCACTGGAAAGATAGGTTAGTCTAACTAATTACGTTTTAAGATGATTGTGTTGAGTGTCTGTGACTTACTTTGTTTCATTTGTGGAAGTTTGCATGCCGGCTCAACACGTTCTCACTCCCAACTCGTCACATATTGACGCTTGGGCAGGACCCCTTTGGCGTCACTTCTGGACGCTCAGGGTACCCCTTTAGCGTCATTTTTCGGTCCTCCAGTACTTTACATAAGAAACCCTTGGCGTTAATGTGCTGACGCGAAAGGCACTGGGAATGTTAGCATCATGATTAAATTATACACTAGGTAATAACATTGCTATTCATGCATATATGTTGGGGTGTGATTTTTATTTTTATTTTTTTTAATGCAAACAGTCAAAACAGTTTTATTTATATTACACTATTTACACATTTAACCCAACCCCTGCCCCTAAACCTAACCATTTGTCAACAAAACACAAAATATAACAGGCAGATACAACTATATTAATAATTTACTCAAAAAGTATTAATATTCCAAGGGTTCCGAAGCAAAACGATTGATTTGTGAGAAGAATAAATGTGATCGCCGTCTCTGTCGGCCGTTCTGTGTGCTGCTGCAGTCTGTCTGTGCGTGAATTCAAAAAATGCTGCCAGAAGAAGCCAGCCTTGGTTGTGAAATGCTACTGGCTCCTGGGTGTCTCGTGACCGATTGCGTCATGCTAAAGTTCGGGAGTATCTTTTTGAATGAGATATGAGCGCGTTAACAGAGCGGGATCGTTTTAAGCGATTAAAACCTTCTGTTATTCGCATAAGGATATCCTATGGCTTCAGAAGACTCGGAATGCAACATAACTTGTTTGTAATGCTTTTATACTGCTTGTTTATGGTCAGTTTTTGCAATAAAAACCTGTGACTGTACTTATATTAGCCTGTTGCTTGTTTTATATTGTTCAGAAGTGGGTAGGTATAGGGTAGGGTTAGGTGCTCCAATGAAAGCATACATTTATATAAAATAATTTATATTTTTACAAATGCATGTAAACCATTAAATTAAGACAAACAACTGAAAACAATGGAAGACCCTGTGCATCCAAAAATGACACTGAAGGGGTACCCTGAGCGTCAAAAAGTGACGCCAAGGGGTCCTGACCAATCGTCAATATGTGACGAGTTGGGAGTGAGAACGTGTTGGTCGGCTTGCTAAAGAGATACTCAGCTACTCATCTGCAGCGATGCTTGTTGCATTAGTGCATATCTGACTATATCATGGCATATAGCCTATAAAACGCTCTCACACGCTCTTTATTATTTTAATATTTTGGAAGGAGTAAAATTTGCAAATCTGGTTTCAACAACTAGATGCATTTAGACTTGTCCAGTTTCAACTGGAATGGTGCCCAGACCACCTTCTGAAGTGGTTTGAGCGATCAGATTTAAACGTGTCTTAAAAGCATTTCGGAGGGCATTTGCACCTAGTCTTTTCACGATCGGACAGCTATCACACCAGAAAAAACGCATGAAGTGACAAGGTGTAAAAAGGCCCATAGATTTTGAATTGCAGAAAGTGATTTATTTTTCACACAAATGTGAGTACTTTTAAAGTAATCATGTTCCTCTGTGCTAATTTATAACTTGACCCACCATTTCTCAAATGTACGGTCAGCCCTTGAACCGTCAAATTATAAATGCTTTTAAACTTATGACTTTCCAATCACTTTTTCCAACTGGAATTCTTAATTTTCACACAGATGGCTACTTCAAAAAAACATTCCTATGCAGATGAGGCTTTTCCTAATTACCATATATTAAATATGCCAGCCATTATGTCAGTAAGCAAGGTGTGCGTATGGGACTTTCACGATTTCTCAATGTCAAGGTTTATTATAGTTCTTATTATTTATTTTTTGATGGCTAGTCTCTCTGTATCTCGCTCTCCCTTTCTCTCCTTCCCTGTCGTCTTGCGTGAGGGTCAGTGCTGTCACTGTAATCAGATCATCTTCATTTATCCAGCTCTAATTGTGAGACTCACACCCTGTGGCTAAATTAAATCATTTCTCCCTTTCTAAACCTGCAGTAATTATGCACCTATGAATTATTTATAGGACAAGTATAGATATAATAATTTTTAATCAACTTTCAGCTGGTGAGGGATGGACAGCGGAGCGTATGTGTGTGTGTTTATATGTGTGTCACCGTATGTTCAGCTGTGTGCCGAAACCTGATGCTCCAGCTTTCTGCCTCCTCACTTCCTGTGTGCCGTTGTCATGGCAATGTGTGTGTGTCAACACAGAGTTTGATTTCCTCTGACTAATTTGGCTAATTAACGGTGTGACTGTTGCACTCTGGGATGTGCAGCCTTGTGCATGCATCTCTCCGAGGACATATAATCCCAGGGCTGGCTGCTGTTCCATTAGTAGAAGTTGTTGTGCTTCTACCTCTCGAATGTTTCTAACATGGGAAAAGGAGAGTCTTGAGCCCAAGCTATTTCACGAATTATGAACAGTTTACCCGGTTAGCTGCATTAATACTGTCAGTGGATTTCGTTCGATAAACGGAGCATTCACATTAAAATTGATGCCCTTGCCACATAATTTAATTCACAGCAACTTAGTGCAGTCAAGGTATCAGAGTTGGTAAAAATTCAGAATTTATTAATTGGCTCCCTTGTCAATTCACGAGCTGCAATTTGAATTGAATAGGCCACAGAATGTTGATAGGGATCGGAATGACAAGAGGAGGAATTCTCTGATTCACATTTTAAAGAAACTGAACAAAGTCAGACAGGTATTTCATATTTTGTGACAAAACATAACATCAGAAATGTTGATTAATGTGTCTATTTCAGTATAGACATCAGGCTATTTTTATAGACCATGTGGATTCAATTTCAAAATATTATTCATATATACTTTTAAATACTTTAATATATACTCTAGAACTTTTTATATATTTTTTATTAAAATATTTTGAAGTATATGACAACTATTTTCATAAACAGTAGGTTCAGTAAGGTTTTCTAAAGAAAGCATTACTTTTTATTTAGCAAGGACGCATGAAATTGATCAAAAGTGACAGTAAATTCATTTTTAATGTTACAAAAGATCCCCATTTCAAATAAATGCTGTGCTTTTGACATTATCCATCTATTCATCAAAGAATCCTGAAAAAATGTATCACTGAAGACTGCTGAAAATTCAGCTTTGAACTCATAGGAATAAATTACATTTTAAAATATATTAAAACTGAAGTAAAAGAAATTGTAATAATATTTCACAACTACACTGTTTAAGTGTACTTTTGATCAAATGCAACCTGGGTGAACATATGAGAAAACGTTTTTAAAAATCTTATCAATCCCAAAAACTGAACTGAAAATTGAAATTCTGAATAATGCACAAACCTGAATTATATTAAAGGAGTAGTTCACTTCCAGAACAAAAAAAAAATAATAATACAGATAGTTTACTCACCCCCTTGTCATTGCAGAGATGAGACAAGATGAGCATTTGAGGTTAAAAAGTATATAAATTGTCAATTTGTTTATGCGGTGACAATGCAGTTTAAATGCAGCTTCAAATGGCTCTAAAATTCCCAATTGAGGAAGAAGGGTCTTATCTAGCGAAATGATCAGTCATTTTCTAAAAAAAAAAGAAAAGAAAAAAAGTGTATACTTTTTAAGCACAAATCTCTATCTCATTTTCTCCTCCAACTTCAAAATCATCCAACATCGTTGTTTTACCTTTTTTTGTGAAGGCCGTTTGACTTTCTTTGCACATTCACTTTGTCGGTACTTCCATGTACTTGATTACATAATGCGTGAGAAAATTACAGATTTTTGAAGCTGCACTGAAACTACAGTTTGGACCTTCAACCCGCTGGCTCCCACTGAAGTCCACTATACTGAGAAAAATCCTGGAATATTTTCCTCAAAAGCCTTACAGGAGAAGTCCACTTCCAGAACAAAAATTTACAGATACCTTACTCACCCCCTTGTCATCCAAGATGTTCATGTCTTTGTTTCTTCAGTCGATAAGAAATTACATTCTTGACGAAAATATTCCCAAAATTTTCTCCATAGTGGACTTCAGTGGTGCCCCGAAGTTTGCACTTCCAAAATGCAGTTTAAATGCAGGTTCAAATGGTTCTAAACAATCCCAGCCGAGGAAGAAGTGTCTTATCTAGCAAAACGATCTGTCATTTTCAAAACAAATTGACTTTTTATACTTTTTAACCTCAAACACTCGTCTTGTCTAAGTGCATGTACTCTGTTTTTTCCGGTTCAATAAGGTCAACACAGTTAGGGTGTGTCGAAAAACTGCCATCTCGTTTTCTTCTCCGACTTCAAAATCGTCCTACATTGCTGCAGAAGTACCAACCCAGTGTTTACAAAGTGAACATGCAGAGAAGATCAGAAGTCCTTTACAAAAAAAAGGTAAAACAGCGATGTAGGATGATTTTGACGTTGAAGAAGAGAGCGAGACGGGAGTTTTTTTGACATACCCTAACTACATTGACCCGGATTACAGAGACTATGCATGCGCATCGCAGAGAGGAGACAAGACGAGCCTTTGAGGTTAAAAAATAAATTGTCAATTTGTTTAAAAAACGATCGTTTCGCTAGATAAGACCCTTCTTCTTCGGCTGAGGTCGTTTAGAGCCATTTAAACTGCATTTTGGAAGTTCAAACTTGGGAGCACCATTGAAGTCCGCTATATGGAGAAAAATTCTGGAATGTTTTCCTCAAGAAACATAATTCCTTATCGACTGAAGAAAGAAAGACATGAACATCTTGGATGACAAGGGGTGAGTAAAGTCACACTATATTGTTCTACTTAAATTTCTCAAACATGCTCATAGCTTCCTGTTAGAACATCTACTACATTTCTCGTTCTCTAGGGATCAATTTCAAATGTTAAACACACTGTCTGAAACAACAGGCACAGAATCTCCTGCTAAAGTTCAGCATCTGAGTTCATTTCAGCTGCTCTAACACTCTCCTGTTGGGCCGCTGTGGATAAAGTTGTGCTGTCGCCTGTGGTACTGGAGATTTCAGCTTCCCAGCCATTAACATTTTAGCTGGTGAGGGACCATGTAATAGCTGCAGGCCAAGAGTGCTGGGTAAGGATCATGATTCTTCAGCAGTATGGCCTTGATTGTTTTCACAACCCTCATTACTTTGGACAAAGTATAGCTACTGGTTACACAGTCTGCAGAAAAGGGCTGAAACTCAGCTTATAAGAAGTGTGGACCATTATCACTTATTACAATCTCTGGAGAAAAATATCCTTCAGTGGCCTGGATTACACCTTCAGCCCCTAAAGTAATAGGCAATGACCGAAAAAGGTTGCACCCTCTTAAGGACGACAACATTACTCTGGGCTAGATATGGATAATATCATTGGCTCTGATTAATTAGACTCAATATACCTCACATAAAACCAAGCGGCAAACCCCCGGTCTCTCTATTGCAGCCAACACGGAAGTAACTAAAACTGCAATTCATCGACTGGCCGCTAGAGGCTGGCTCCAGAAGAGAGTCATTCCCATAGACCTCCCATGTTAAAATGCCCAACTTTACAGCAGAAAAAAAAAAAAAATGTTTACAGCCTGGTTTTGGTCTATATAGGTAATTTAATAATAGACTTTAAGGTACAATAAAGCAAAAGCAGAATACCGTATAACTCCAGGACGACACAGTAATATCAATGAATGGCTAAACAAATGCAGAGCACCGTAACTCAATTTGAGTGTTCCAAAACAAAGTCAAAGAGCGGTAACTGATGTTATACTGTGTTCTGCCTTGGTTTCTCCTTGGCTTTTCTCACGGCAGCATTACTGTCGAGTTAGGCGGGCGTGGCTTTAGCAACCAGGCACCTCAGCTTCACCCACCTCCCGCCTTTTTGCCCATTTTCGATTATCCGGGAGTGGCGCGCTGCCAAGATGGCGGGGGCGGCCGGCTCCGCCCACTTTAGGCTTCAAAAATGCTTTTCAGAAACCTACGAGTGACATCACGGACACTACGTCCATGTTTTTTTTACAGTCTATGCATAGAACGTCATGCACAAAGTCATGTCTAAAAATTCAAAACATTCCGATTCTATCATCCAGAACACTTTGTGGCCTACAAAGAGATCTTCAGAAAGAGCAAATGAGCACGTCTTGTTTAGAGTATGATTCGTTTTCCAAAGTCTTGACAGGACCAGTGTAAGCCGCTCATCATGTTGGGCTTTATCTTTCCACACACTAACAAATCATCCGGATGGCAGATCACCCCTGTTAGTCCATCTAAGAGTTGAGACATGCATCTCTGGAAGAGTTCTGGGCTAGGGCTGATGCCAAAGGGTAAGAGCAGAGCCAAATGGTGTGATAAATGTTCTCCACAGTCTCGTGCCAGAATAATGTGCCAGAAGCTGGACTGTGCATCTAACTTTGGAAAAAAAAAAAAAAATGTTGCTCCATTCCACTGAGCCAGTAATTGTGCTATTGACGATAATATATGCAGCTCTCTGCACAATGCTTCATTGAGCTTAGTAAGATCAACGCATATTCTTATTTTTCCATTGGGCTTAACCTGCACACACCATTCTGTTGGCCATTCTATCCTTTAAATTGCTCTAATTTGTTCTATGTGCTCTAGTTCCTCCTTACATTTTCCCCCAAAGGAATCTGCAGCACAGGGTTGTGACTGCATGACACAGCATCATAAACTCTGTGCTCACACTACAACTTTTCATGTCCGATAAATATGTAAGGGGTTCCAATGATCATGATACCGGGGAATTTAAAGGCACAACAAGTTTTTTGTAATAAAATAGCCAAAGACAGCTAGCACAGAGTGATTATGTTTTACGCAGTTGTGTATTTACGTTATCCCAAAAGTTCCCAAGGATTTGTAAAAATCAGAGACATTCCAATTTTAAATAATCGCTCGTCCCTGGTCATTGTTGCCCATTAGCGACGTAATATCTGGACTATCCTCGGTTTCCGCTTGTAGAAACAACAAAAAAATTCTGCTGTACAGTTAAACTAAATCCATTATGGCTCTAGCGAATAAAATAAAAATCAAAAGAAAAGTGATTATTTTTTATGTGTGTTTTACAGTGGTGTGTTTTATAACCAATCACACACAAGTCTGTTGAGCATATGAATGCAATGGCCAATCAGAGATATTCAGATGAGTCATCACTTTATCTATATAATGTATTCGCTGTTTAAATAACTGAAAGGTACAGGAAATAAAAAATGTGTTCATTACCTCATCCGTGAATATGATTTGTGAATTTCAGACATCTCTGGATGGTGACATCGACATCTCCCATCCACTCTCCTTCATAGCGCCATCAAGCTTAGCCTTTGTTATTGTTTTGATAATGCCTTAAAAAAAAAATACAAATTTAAGACATAGAGAAGTCAAAATTTCAAATATAAATATGAATAAAAACTTAACAAATTTCTCCCGTTTACCTCTATTGTAAACTCACATATAAGGTTATACTGTATGTAACCCTGGACAAGAAAACCAGTCATGAGGGTCCTTTAAAAAAAAAAAAAAAAAAAAAAAAGCTGAGAATTAAAAAAAATTAAGAAAGAAATTCATCTGTTTGTTAAATTCAAAAATGGTTTAAATCTATGAATTAAAAATGTTGATAATAGACAGACTACTGATTAAAGGTCTGGGGTTAGGGAAAAAAAAATTAATTTCTGCTGCTAAATACCTTTTTTTTTTATTAAATGTGCAAGAGAAGCAAACATGAAGAAACAGGCCACTGTACACTGGCATTACACTCTTAAAAATAAAGGCGCTTCACAATGCCATAGAAGAACCTTTTTTGTTTAAATGGTTCCATAAAGAACCTTTAACATCTGAAGAACCTTTCTGTTTCACAAAACATTCTTTGTGGCGAAAGAAGGTCTTTCAGATTATAAAAAGATATGAAAGAGATGGTTCTTCAAAAAACCTTTAACTGAATGGTTCTTTGTGGAACCAAAAATGGTTCTTCTATGGCATTGCTGTGAAGAACCTTTTAAAGCACCTTTATTTTTAAGAGTGTAGTAGAGCTGTTACTCACAGATTGACGCAACATAGTCATCATGAAGCCGCCCACAACCTAAGCACAGGCTACACTCTTCAACACAATGACAACCACAAAAGCTCCAACATAACAGAACCTCTTAGAAATCTCCAGCAAAACTGAACATTAACCTCTAACAACTGTTTCCTATACTAAAACAACCTTTTCAACATTTTCTCTTCCAATCCAGGCACATGCAGGATCCTAGGAACTAGTGCTGGGCAGTTTGACTAAAAATCTGTATCGCGTTTGTTTTTAGGATTCTGGCCGTTTGAAAGTCTATCACGTTATTTTTCCCTGACTGTGCCTTTATGTGAATCAGAATGCATGAAACGGTTGCAGAACCACTGCATTTTAATCACAATCAATTTCAAACAAACATGCTACATATAGCATGAACAGTTTTTGATCTAAATTAAATTGTATAATTAAAAAATTTAAAGCAAAAACAGAATGGTCTGACTTTAGCTTTGTGATATTATGCTACATAAAACATCTGAAGCAAAACAAACCGCTGAATGAGATGCAAATTCACTCTCTGACAGCAGGTGGTGCTTATGGAATAGCAGTAATACAGCATTTCTTGGTTACTGCTGTAAACAAAGCAGCACTGAGCTTTTAAATACTACATTAATATGCATTATATGGAGGTAAGATGAAAAGAAAATACCATCTAAACTTTTCTGAAGAAGTCAGTTCCTCTCAGAGATACATTCATACAAACCCCTCACACCTAGTTCAGCATCGTGAACAGAAACTTGATCTGTCTGCTACAGGATTTTCTCCACTTTGCATTCATCTTCAGCATCTCTGGCTTCTGTTAATGTTAGTGTATTTGGCCAGTTAAAGAATTAGTTTTGTGTTATTAATAGTTCTAAAATTTTTATAGTTAATAAATAGTTAGTCAATTTCCAACAACAATTTACAAATAATTTACTCCCTTGTCATCCAAGATGTTTATGTCTTTCTTTCTTCAGTCATAAAGATTTTTTTTTTTTTTGAGGAAAACATTTTAGCATTTTTCTCCATATAATAGACTGCTATGGTCCCCGGATTTTGAACTTCCAAAATGCAGTTTAAATGCGGCTTCAAACGATCCCAAATGCGGTTGTAAATGATCCCAGCTGAGGAAGAAGGGTCTTATCCAGTGAAACGATTGGTTATTTTCATTAAAAAAAAAATACAATTTATATACTTTTTAATGCCAAATGCTAGTCTTGTCTTGCTCTGCTTGGACTATTTTTGTTCCGGTTCTCCCTCAACTTCAAAATCATCCTATATCGCTGCTTTACCTTTTTTGTTAAGGGTGTTAACAAATGCAGTCTTGCAATGCAATGCAAATGCAATGTCTTCTTTGCATGTTCACGTTCCAAAGACTGCTGTATGCTGTTTTTTTTTTTTTTTTTTAAATCATACCTGTTTATCGTTTCGCCCAGCAAAAACAATTCATGCAGTCACAACACCAAAGGATTAGGTCAACCTCTATTTTATAAATTTCAGTGGATTGAACATAATGAGATGTTCAAGAGCTGTGTTGATTTAGCTTACATTAAACAAGCAGAAAAACAGTTTTTGGGTGCATAAGAAGTCTGGTACTTTAGGAAAATTATCACTAAACTTTTCCCCAGCAATTTTACTATATCTATGCAGTACATGAGCTGAATGGCCCAATAGGGGCTTAAGAACTGAATCTTTTACAAAGACAACCCGTCTGGCTGTGCGGCTTTTGCTCTACTTGTCCTTCTAGTAGCAGAGTAATACTGGAGCCATAAAGTTTCTTTGTTGATCAGATTCCCATCCCTCCGACATTCAAATAGCTTTGTGGGAATAGCTGTGACTGTGGCGCTTATATCTATTTTGAATAAGATAATGTCCCCATTTAGTGTTATGTAAGTGTGCCATCCGGAGTTTATGCATTATGTTTTTTTTTTTCTCATCACTGGGCATGAGACTGCATCGACATTAGTCTTTTCTTCAGTCTGTGGAGAAGTGCTCCGCCAAAGCCTGCTGCTGTTTCACTGTCTCACTCTGTCGCACTTGACTGATGCTTCTGTTTAACATTAATTTTGGGTCCTGTTAGAGTTTTTTTTTTTGAAAGTGTCATGTCTATTATTCCAATGACAATGCGGTTACGGATTTAGGAAGTCCTAAATTAATTTATGAAACTATCTGCTGACTCTTCATGTTCTTGTCTACACTCATTAAACTTGGACCGCTAAAATATGACATTATACCTTCCAACAAAATGTTCATCAAAAAAAATAAGTACAGTACATCAGAAAATTAACCTGGAATTTGTCATCTCTTTTGTTCAGTTTTGACATGACATGCCACCGTTCAAAGCACCTGGTTCATCTTGGCCACTCTCTGCTATCTGCACAGTCAAACTTGTGCAGGAGCACTGATGTGAAAATACTAATGTGTACACTGTTGCTTTATCTGCAAACATAAAACAAATGCATCTAATAATTGTATACTTTATAAAGTATACTCAAACAAACTTCCTGCATGTCAGGAGAGCATGAGATGTGTTTGTCTTACATTATTTAATTACAGGACCACTTCTAATACAGCATATACTACTGTACAAAACTGTTCAAAAGTTTGGCATTAGTTTAAATTAATTTAATTTAATTTAATTTAATTTAATTTAATTTAATTTAATTTAATTTAATTTAATTTAATTTAATTTAATTTAATTTAATTTAATATTTTTGTGGAAAGTGTT
>JAHKKF010532577.1:0-18751 GCA_019740295.1 Labeo calbasu
GCTGCTGAAAATCTGGTGTAACTTTTAAATCCATGTTTGCTTTTCATCATTATATGGATGTCTTACCTAGAAATGCCTTACCTTTATCTTTGAGATCTGGTTCATTGAGACTCAGATGATGTTCTGTTGTGGAGAAAATGTTCTAAGTCTGGCAAGAATATTACTATGATAATATGACTTAAAGTTTCAGAAGTTAATATTAGACTTTATTGCAAGAAGACAACAAGAAGCCGAGATGCCTGCAGAACATCTGAATCTTTCTCTGTCCAGGCTGCCATCTTTGTACAATTTCATTATCCGTCACTGTCCTATGAGCCTACAGATCAGTTGTTGATATGTCATTCCCAGTGCTTTCCCAGTACTTTTGTTTATTAGTTTTCATAATGCTTGCCTTCATTGTAGAATACCGCTCTGGAGCAGTATTCAAGGCTTAATGTATCCCATCATGCATCATGTTCTGGAAACAAATCGTGAGACTTTTTGCCGAGATCTCCCGAGAGGTCATGGAAACCTTTCCACTGTAAGTTAAATATTAATATAATATTTAGATATTACATCTAATTAGGTAGAACTGCACGTTTTATTGGTGCAAAAATGAGTAGTGGTGATATTTATTTTGTAAAACATTTGCAACTGCTTTTATCACTTAATTAGAAGCACCACAAATTAAATTAAGTCATCTGTTATAGGAACTACTGAACAACTTAGAAGTTGATTTTAAAATGCAAAGTATTGAAGAAAAAAAAACACTTGTGTTTTTACAACAGTATAAGTGTGTCTCGTCAGGTAATGAAACGTTTGAGACACTTGTGGTCTTCATTTTCATTTATACACTTTGGCCAAATACAGGAAATAGCTCATATAAGTGGTCACGTGGCCAAGTGCAAAGACCGCAAGTGTAGGTATTTGGACAAGGCATATCCCTCCACCCCATTAACCATCCAGAGATGTGGACCTGGAAGTCATTTGACTCTGCAGTGTCCGCCACTCGAAAAGTCCACTGTGTCTTAATGCCAGAATTATCTTTTGTGCCCCCTGGTGTATGAACCATGCTGGCAGTTGAGCTACACCAATGAGACTCTTATCTGACACACCAGCTGATTAAGTATAAGTAGGCATCGTACATATTTTATTATAATATTTCACCTGACAAATGTTAGGGTAACTTTTTCTACAGAAGTCATTAGTTATATAACTAATATTAGTTATATTAGTTATTATGCACTTCTGCTGAAACAAACAAACAAACAAAAAACAACCTCTTATTAAACATCAACACAAAACTACAACAAAACCAAAAGCTCAAAAATTTGCCAAAAAAGACAAAACAAATTACTATGTAAGTTAAACCTAATGCTTACAAAACTTTAAAAGTACAAGACACTCATCACAATTCAACCCTGCTGAACTTGCTTACTAAAGCATAAAGATAGCCTACCATAATATGGTTGAAGATATTTAGGAAACATACTACGTTCACATACTTGTTTCTCCAAAAGACGACACAACTTCCGGGTTGCCAGGTGGCGGAAAACACAGCGTACTGCTGCCATGGAAGCCAGCAAACCAACAGTCAAGAGAAAGCAGATTCTATCCAACCTAAAAATCCTCGGCATGCATCTGTTACGTCCCAGGTCTAGGGTCTAGGAGTAACATAAATAATGGTCTTTACACCGAAACCTTTGATCTTTCGTTCTTTTTTTTTTTTTTTTTTTTTTGCCAAAATAAGAAGCTAATGAACTTCAGGGTTGGGCCAAGGCCAAAATAACAAACAAAAAAAATTGAAACTAACTTCCCCAAAGAAACTTAATACACTAAAAGAAAAAGTCAAACAAAAATACAGGTACTAAACTAACTCCCTGACTATTTGAAAAACAGGAGAAAACTAATTTTACAAAAGAAAAAGGCACCCAACCCCTACAGCTTCTGTGCGAAAAAGGGTGTATTTACAATATTTACAACAATGGGCAAAAACACAGCCACTTTGAAAGAAAAAGAAAAAAACAATCGGTGGAAAACTGTACAACGGAAACACTAGGTGGGTAAATTGGCGAAAACTGTACAACAATATTCACAATATTTACACAAATGTCCCTATACAATGTTTTATCTTTTCTTTACAACACAGTTTCCAAATAGCAACACCAACAACAGCCCACACTCCAGCTCTGCGACGCCTCATTTTTAAAAGACGCGCAGTTCCAGGTTCACCCAACCACAGGGCACGTACCGGCACGTTCAATTAGGGCGGGGCCACCTGAGAGAAAGACAGAGAGAGAGAGTGAGAGAGGGAGAGCATGCATGCAAGATCGAGAGCTATGCATAGAGCACATACGTCTCAACGTAACACATCTAAGTTCTATAACCAGCAACAACTTTTCTCCTTTCACTGTGAATTATGCTCATTCCTGTAGTGTGTCCTTAATCTGGCAACCTGCATGGCGAAAGAAACACAGAAAAGCCTCGGGTTAGTACATGCATGTAGGGGTACAGATACAGGCTCCAGATGAATCACTACTGCGCTGACTTGGGCTCCAAAGAAATCACTACTTAGCAGACTCGGGCTCCAAATGAATCACTCCTGCACAGACTCTGGCTTTAAATTAATCACTACTGTGCAGATTCAGGCCTCAAATGAATCACCGCTGCATTGACTCGGGCTCCAAATGAATCACTACTTTGCAGACTCAGGCTCCAAATGAATCACTCCTTTACAGATATAGGCTCCAAATGAATCACTACTTAGCAGACTTGAGCTCCAAATGAATCACTACGGTGCAGACCCAAATGAATTTATACATGTACTGTATCAGGTTATTGGACAAGAAACACTCCCGCAATTAGAGCATTGAGAAGTGTGGCGGAACGTAATACGGCACCACTATTGATGCACTATCGTGCCAACCATTTAAATCGGACAATTTTTTTTAAATGGTGGGTGAAAGTGGAGAAGAGTAGCAGTGACCTGAAAGAATGGATTATACTTACCTGGAGCTGACGACGTGTCTGTGTGGGCATGGAAACTGTGGTGAATCGCTGTTTCTCTGGTTCAGCTGCCGGCACGAGTCGGTGCTTTTGAATGGTGCCACAGTGATTGTTCCGGTCTATACTGCAATCACTTTACACATTAACACACACACCATTCATGAAATGCCGTTTGTGATTCACACACACCTACACACACATGTTGTGTTTCCATGTTTTATGGGGACATTCCATAGGCATAATGTTTTTTTTTGTTTGTTTGTTTTTGTTTTTGTTTTGTTTTTTTACTGTACAAACCATGTTTTCTATTGCCCTAAACCTAGCCCTCACAGGAGACTGTGCACACTTTTACTTTCTCAAAAAACTCATTCTGCATGATTTATAAGCCTGCTTCCTCATGGGGACCTAAAAAATGTATGGATACATTTGGTCCCCATAACGTAATAAATACCAGTTACACACACACACACAGCTACACTCACAACTACATAATCCCTTTTTTTGTTCCTTGATAAACATCCTTGATGTTTATGTTTTGTGCAATTGTTCCAATTCATCTTCTCATTTAAGGGACTGATGTGCTCAAAAGACGATCACACGGACAATTCAATCCATTAAGGTTTTCCTCAATTTATTTTTGTTTTTGGTGTTCTTTAGTTTAATTGTTGAATGTTTTCAACAGTTCTCTGAAGTCCTCAACACTTCAGACCAACAAATGAGACTCATGGTAAGAGTTAGAATAAGATCATATTAATATAGAGCTGCTTGTGATGGACCAAAACATGAACACATCAGAAGTTTGGTGTGCCACATTGTCCTTTCACATATTTTAAAAGACAGGAATCTTAACAATGAATTGTACAATCAAAAGATGGATTCCCTAAAACACGAGAAGATGAGAAGAACCCTATTTCTCACAAATCCATTTTCTGTTAGTTGAGCATGGCAGATCATTCTAGTTATTCAGACTGTCTTTTGAAGATCTCATTTCAGTAGAGTCCTCGTCTACACCGTCATAGTTATTTGGCTCACATTCAATCCAAAACCTGAATAAAATATGTCAGATTATGATCAATTTTCAGGACCCCAAATCAAATCATAACCCAATAAGTAAACTAACAAAAGAGGAGCGTAAACAAGTATTTTATAATTTTCCGTAGCACAATGACAAGGAAAGGAGGCTGTGAAAATAATTCTGCATCATTTTTTTTTTTTTGATCTTTCATTCAAAAAATGTACAACATTCTAACCTTTTATTGGACTAAAACAACTGAAAGTGGGGGGAAACTCACATTATGAAATAAATGTTTGTTTTTTTTCAATGTATATTGGCCACAATTATTGGCACCCCTAGAAATTTGTCTAAGTAAAATATCTCTGAAGTATATTGCCATTCATATTACAATTTTTTAGCACACCAGGGTGGCTAGGAGTATGAAATTGTCCAGCAATGACTTCCTGTTCCACAGGATTATAAATATGAGGAGCACACAGCCCAGATTATCGTAATCATCCATCAGAAGGAGTAAAACCAAAGTATATAGTTCTGATGTACAGAACAAGATTGTTGAGCTTCACAAAATAGAAAGTGGCTGTAAGAAAAGAGCTAAAGTATTGCAAATCCCCATTTCCACCACCAGGGCAATAATTAAGAAGTTCCAAAACAACTAAAGATGTTACAAATCTGCCTGAAAGAGGACATGTGTCTATATTGTTCTAATGCACGCTGAGAGGGAGGGTTTGAGAGGCCAAAGACTCTCCAAGGATCATAGCTGGAGAATTGCAGAAATTTGTTGAGTCTTGGGGTTAGAAATCCTAAAATAAAATTATCAAACAGCTCCTAGATCACCACATGTTGTTCTGGAGGGTTTCAAGAAAAATCCTCCTTGCTCATCCAAAAACAAACTCCAGCATATTTATTCATCAGACACGGCTGTAACTTCAAACGGGACTGGCTTCTATGGTCAGATTAAACTAAAAAATGAGCTTTTTGGCAGCACACCCATTAGATGGTTTTGGTGCAGACAGGGATAAAAAAAAAAAAGTACCCCATGCCCACGGTTAAAAATAGTGCTGGGTCTTCAATATCGCGGGCCTATTTTTCTGCCAGAGGTCTTGGACATTTTGTTCAGATACATGGTGTCATGGATTCTATCAAATACCAGCAGATAAAAAAAAAAAAATCTGTTAGAAATCTTATAATGGGCCGTGGTTGGATCTTCCAGCAGGACAATCATGCAAAACAAACATCAAAATCAAGACAAAAATGTGTCACTGAGCACAGAATAAAGCTTCTACCCTGGCCGCCCCAGTTCCCTGACCTGAACTCTGTAGAAACTGAAGAGAAAAAGCACCAACATTAAGCTGGGAATCTAAAGGATCTAGAGAGATTCTGTATGAAAAAAATGGTCTTTGATCTCTTGTCAAATGTTCTTAAAACTCATTAGACATTGTTAGAGAAAAATTAGAGCTGTTATATTGGGAAAAGGACGTTGCAATAATTGGGTGTCAATAATCGTGGACAATGTGAACTAGAGAAAAACATTTATTTCATAATGAGTTTTACCCCCAGTTTCCATCGTTTTACTTCAATGAAAGGTTAGAATTTTGTAGAATGCAAGATCAAAGGAATAAACAATGCCGATTTATTTTTCACAGCCACCCCTAAAAACACAAACAAACAAACAAAAAACTATATCTGGCTCCCTTCTGGGACCTTCGAGGACACCTTTACTGATCAGGGCTTTAGGATGGTGGCAAGTAAAGTCCCAATAAGGCAGCATCCATTTAAGATTTTAATATATATGATCATATACACTGAATATGTTATTATTGCACATACTACACGGAGGCACAAATAGCATCTTACTCTGTTTGCGCTTGTCACAAATAGCTCCTGACAACAAATAACTCCACAGTGAATTTTTGTGAATGTTTTAAACCAATCCATGCTTTGTCAACATATTTAATATATGAAGATATGAACCTCTGTGTATATATATATATATATATATATATATATAATTCTGCTCATTGCTCACTGTCATCAACACCAAACGTCTACTTCTTCCTGACTAACACGACCAAAACACACAAATATCAACTGATGTGCAACATATTGTTAGGAATTAAGTTTCAAATTAACCTTTAAGATAATCAGCCATTGTCCTTAGATAATGCTGTCGAGCCTTTATATTCTTTTGTAAGACAAACAGTGCTATATAGAAATACTGTTGCTATATGGAAAAATATCCAAATAAGATTGTGTGGAAAAAGTAAATAAAAAATAATCAATGTTAAAACACATTTAATGTAAATGCAGAAACATGGACATATTTTTCTTAGAATAAATATTTTAATTGTACATAACTCTTCTTATTTCCACAAACATTATTGACACCATTAATAACAGCATCTGTGACACCATTTCTGCTTTAAAGTTTTTTTTTTTTTCTTACTGTGCTTTTGATCTTTTCCTTCAACCTGGCTGTGAGTCTGAGTTTGAGGTCCAGTTGTGTTCTCAACATCTCTGCATTCAACATTTTCATAAATGGACTCTAATTCCATTATTCACTGTCTTAAAGTATGTCTTCACAGATGAACTGTGATCTTTAGAATAGTCACTAGTCTTTTTCAAGTGTGCTAAATCTACACAGGAAGTGGTTTCATTTCACACTGGCCTTTGACAACAATAAAGACCTTCAGTCACACTTAAAAACTCTCTGCAAAGTCGTACTACTATATTTGTATATTGTACATTCAACCACATGTTATCAGCTTCAAAAGCCAACAAGAATAGTCTGTGAACACTCAAATGGACTCAAAGAGCCTTAAACAGGCCAAACTGGACATTTACATTGATGATGAAGGGAAAACAGCAGCAAGAGCTGTGGATCTGATATTTATCTCCCTCTCTGATTACTTCAGTCTGATAAACCTGCTCTCTGCTGCTCCTGCTGGACTGGAGAAAATGTCTCCATGGAATAATACAGCAGATACACAATGAGGAAGTACAACATGAAGAAAAAAAATGGCAAGTTTACTTTGGTAATGATGGTAACTGAAGATTTTATTCAAACAAAAAGCAATTCAATTGAAAAGCAGCTTCACAGACACTCAATATCAGAATAACAGGGTCAATCAAGGCAATCTGGACACTTTTGTCTTTTTGTAGTTCACTGTGATTGTGACCTCAACACTTCAGATCAACAAATGAGACTCATGATAACAGTAGCATAAGATCATATTAATATAGAGCCGCTTGTGATGGAGAAAAAAACATGAAAACGTCAGCCTAATTCACCCCATCAGAAACAGTAGATTATTATATTATTATAAGATATAATGATAATAATATTTTTAGTTTTTCTTTCTAACAAATTGCATATCAGCTTATCGTTATTTAAAAGGCAGGGATTCAATCAGAAATGATGTGTTCACATTAAGAATGATTATGTTAAACAATAGAAGCAAGACCACAATAAGATGGGATGAACCTATTTCTCACAAATCCCTTTTTTCTTCTCTGAGCATGGGGCATCATTCCAGCTGTTCAGGGGTGACCATCCCCACTGCTCTCTATTATAATTCAGTTCAATACAGTCCTCATCATTATCGTAGTTGTTCGGCTCACCTTGGAGCCATAACCTGAACGACATGTATCAGATGTTCACTTTATCAGGACCACAGATATATGAATCAACACCCAGTGATTTTTAGCACTTACCCTTGATTTAGTGGTGACTTATCCACCCATGTCATTTTGCCCTCGTGTTCTGTGTCAGACAAACCAATCCACACTCTCTCCATGGTAAGTGAAGAAATGAACCTCTGTGTGTGAATAAAAACAGGAATAAGTGTGATTCCTCTCATTCAGTAACAGACACTCACATAAACTCACCTGCTTCTCTTCACTCTTGATAATGACCAGATCAGCACCATGATCCCTGCAGTACTGCCTGCTCTCAGACCAGCTCTTCTTCTCATTGGACAAGAAAAACCAACCTGAACCACACAAGGCATGCATTTTATAAAACTGTGTACATAGCGAGAGAGAGAGAGAGAAAGAGAGAGAGAGAGAGAGAGAGTGAAAGAGAGAGAGAGAGAGAGAGAGATTTTTAACCAATACTTTTAATAATCAGTATCAAAATAACATCAAACCATAATCGCAAAAACATTATCACAACAAAAAACTAAAAATTAAATCCCCTTCACACACAGTACAAAAAACATCATTAAAACACCACTGTAATACAAAGGTATCCAAATCTTTCATTTGTTTATAATATTTAAACTCAACTGCAATCCTAGATCTAATAAATGCTTTAAACAACAGTACACCATTTTGGCCAAGTATATTTTCAATCTTATTCTTTCTTGAAATATATATTGCCATTTTTGCCTGGCCGACCATAAAGTTAATCAAATGCCATTTAAATCTTTGATTGCGGTTATAACCTGCTCCATAAATGAAAGCCTTTGGAGTGAAACTTTCCTTAAAACCTAAAAACATTTTTTCTACTAATACAAAAAGTGGTTTAAGCCTACTACATTCCAGAAAGCAGAAAGTTTCTCTTAACCCACAAAAACACAACCTTCATTTACATTATGATTAATGTTTGAAACAAAGGCATTACCAGCAACAGCCCTCTTCCAGGATTCTCCACTGTAGATCTCCTGATTTACTGATCAATGTGTTTGTATAAAACCCTCCACAATGGTTTAACCTCATTCCCAATATCAAATTATCTCTTTTCTCACACAGTGTAGACTTACACAATATTTTAACAAAACATTTATACATCACTTTTCCACTTAACTCTTGTAATAATAAGTCCTGAAGTCCATTTAAATTCAGCTAAATACCAGACATTGTCTTTAAATCTGGTGTAATCCAGTGCTGGGGAAAAGGATCTCTCATATCAGGAGTCAAATTTCCTTCCTCAAAACTTTCAAGAAGTGACACCTCTTCTGCTGACAGTTTCTTTCTCCATAACTCCATAATTGTTGAGGTTTGTCGCATGGATTTTTGTCCTAATAAAGATACCACAGCCACGATGTCATTCAATTTAGATCCAGCTACTTTAACTAAGTGACCTAACTTTACAGTCTGGGCATCACACAACCTCTGAGACAAATTCGGTACTTGATCCGTAATGTCCGAACGAGCCCCTTTGACTAAAGGCTCCTCCAACTACCAAAACAGAGAAGTAGCATTTTTTAGTCTTTTAATAATGAAAGAGCCCCAAACTTTAAACAATCCATGGTAAAAAGAAGATAGTCCACTCAAGTGTAACTTTTTGGTATCTGTAAAGAACAAAGCAGCATCTAGTCCAAGTCCATCAACTCTGTGCAGAATGTCTTTCACAACTTTTTTCCATATCACATCCACAGAGCATGTTAAGAACTTCTGAATAAACTCTAAACGGAACGTTGCATATCTGCTTGATAAAGAGACCAAACCTTGTCACCCTTCCTCCACTGGCAAAAAAAGCACACTTTGAGGGACCCAGTGCAGCCTATCCCAGAAAAAGTCCACCAATATTGTTTGTAAATGTGATAATAGTCCTGTGGGGGGTTCCACATAAGAGAGCTTGTGCCACATAGTTGAAGCTATTAAGTTATCCAATATTAGCACTCTCCCTCTAAAAGATAACTGGGAATGAATCCATCTCCATTTCTTTAGCCTACCCTCCATTTTTTCTATAATCCCATCCCAGTTTTTCTGCTGCACAGAAACATCTCCAAGATGCACTCCTAGATACTTAAGACCACCCCTTTTCCAATTCAACCCACCAGGTAAACTTGGTAAACCATTCTTCCATTTACCTCTAATCAGTGCATCACTTTTCCCCCAATTTACTCTCACAGCAGAGATTACACCAAATTCATTAACAATAGATGTCAAATTAATAACATCTTTTTGTCTATTGATTCAAATCATGACATCATCTGCATATGCTGATATTTGATGTTGAACACTGTGACTCTTTTAACTAAAACCTTCAATACAAGAACGCAACTTATTTAACATTGGTTCAATTGCCAAAGAATACAACATTCTAGAGAGAGCACAACCCTGCCTTATACCTCTCCCAACGTTAAAAGGGGCACTCAAACCACCAGTGATCTTCAGTACACTCTCAGTGTCTTTATACAAAACTTTAATCATTCCGCTAAATTTGGACCCAAAGCCAAAAGCATCAAGTGTATTCCAAAGATATTGATGCTCCATTCAATCAAAGGCTTTTTCTTGATCAATTGAAATAAAGCCTATGTCAATATCAAGATAGCCAGAAATATCCAAAATGTCTCTGATAAGAGTAATATTATCCATAATTGACCTTCCGGGTATACAATAGGTCTGGTCAGAATGAACCACTTGCCACAATGAATCACATCTTTTAATCTATTGGCCAAGGCTTTGGAGAAAATCTTTAAATCTATACAAAGTAAACTTACAGGTCACCAATTCCTTATTTCCTGCAAGTCACCTTTCTTAGGCAGCAAGGTAACCACTGCCCTCCTACAGCTCAAAGGGAGGGAACCCACAGTCAAACTTTCATTTAAAACATCCAAAAGGTCCTTGCCCATCACTCCCCAAAAAACCTTACAAAACTCCACAGAGAGGCCATCAATGCCTGATGCTTTACCAGGCTTCATATCTTTTAAAGCACTTAAAAGCTCCTGCTCCGTAAATGGCTTATCAAGTTTTACTACAGAGTCCTGTGTAATTTTTGTCAAGCCATCATAAAACTTGGCAGACAAATCCTCATTTTCTTTATATTCACTACTATATAAGTCAGCATAGAATTGTACAGCCCGCTTCCTAAATCTTGTGGACTCTTTCAATCGACTCTGCCCATTTTTACATTCTAAATAAAAAAAAAAAACTTTGATGGTGCATCCATTTGTGTGAGCATCTGATATCGTGATCTAACCAGAGCCCCTTCCGTCTTTATACACAGCAAGTCTGTAAGAAATGAATTCTTGCACTTAAGAGCATCAATACACTGTTGTTCCCCAGTAACTTCAACCAACTTTTGTAAATCGATAATCTCAGATTAGAGAATCTCAGAAGTTTTCTCATTGTGCGCGCAATATCCTGCGAGACATTGAAAGCGTACTGTTGACATAATGCTTTTATTTCCACTTTCCCACAATCCCACCACTGTCTTAAATCATTAAAACAAATTTTCCTACTTTTAAAAATTTCCCCAAAACTACAAAACACATCTCTAAAATTCATATCACCCAACAAGGATGGATTGAAATGCCAATAAGCACTCCTTATTTTAATATTGGCACTTCACATAATTTTAACACTTCACATAAAACCAAACTGTGGTCCGAAAACCCAACTGGAATAATCAAACACTTTTTAACAATATTAAAATGATATCTAAAACAATAAAACCTATCAAGCCTAGCCATTGAAATACCATTATCTCTAGAATGTGCCCATGTATACTGCCTGTTGTTATTGTTCAGTTCACTCCACACATCGCATAAACTGTAGGTTTCAATCAATTCACGTATTACACGACTTGAAGCAATATGAGGCTCCAAATGGTTCCTATCAAGCGCCTCATTTTCTGTACAATTAAAATCCCCTCCCACAAAAAGATAATCATCTGAGTTACAATTTTGTAAAAAAACGCTGAGGTTTTTAAGGAAAACAATTCTTTCAGTACCATTTGTGGGCGCATATAGATTAAGAAAAAATTAATTAAACTTTTCAAATTTTGCTCGTAAAACTAATAGCCTACCAGGTATCATTTGCTTTAATTCACATGAAATTGGCAGAAAACTTTCTGCAAAAAGGATAGCCACTCCACCTTTAATAGAATTCTAATGCGCAAAGTATACTTCCCCTTTCCATTCTTTTCTCCAGTCAATTTCATTCAAACAATCACTATGTGTTTCCTGTACAAATGTTACATCAATATTTTTCTCATTAACTAACTCAAAAAGTAGTGCTCTTTTTGCATATCTCTGGCACCATTTAAATTAAGGGTGCCTACTTTTATTGCACTCATTTGATTACATAATTTTAGACAACATATGAAAACACACAGTAACTGAAGGAATGTAGTTTCAAATCCATCTTTATTCTTTAATTCCAACTTCACTTTAAAAACAAATTTCTGTAAATCTCCTGTACTGTAAATTGCTCCTCACCTTCTCCCCTCATCAACATCACAACTGATTCAATGAATGCTTTCCGGTCCTGAAAATATGAACATGAACATGAACATTCCTCATATTCTTCGTCTTTTGTAGAAAACTTTTCACTTTTGCATTCACTTCACAGGTATTTCACTTCCCATTATTACTATTTACAGCTTCACTATCAGAATCATCCAATGCACTATAATCCGTTTCCTCACTCTTGTCAGCTTGTTGATCCATCAACATTACATCACTTGTTTTTTGGGGGGATTTCCAAACACATTTTCTCTTGCTAGCAGGAGCTTTAAACAAAGCCTCATCTTTTTCAAACTCAGTATTTTTATTCTCCTCAGCTAAATACATTCAGCTACAGCAACAACAGTGCCAGCACTCATATTAGTTTCATTTCATTCTCATTTTCTGTACTTTCTACACCTCCTGAAAGAACATCTATACTTTCCTCACCTTCAACCCCACCATCATCAACACTCTTTCTGTTCTCACCATCTCCGCGCTCCTTTCGCGCATTAGTCAATATATTAGCAACGCTAGCCTGCTCCCCATTACTGCTACCGGCATTTTCATTTGTCGGCACAGCAACATCTGTACCCTCAACCTTTTCAGGGCACACTCGTTTAGTATGTCCTTCCTGACCGCAAACAAAGCACTTCATTGTTTTGGAAGATGCAAAAATGACATAATCAAATCCGTCAATTCATAATTTGAACGCCACATTCATTTCATCCGCACCGTTATTTAAAATCATATACCTTCCGTCTAAAACAAACAACATGTTTGAGCAATGGAGACTTACAGCCAAGCGGTATTTTTTTCATTTGAGACATAATCTTGCCATGCCTGGACAGCTCTGTCAGTAACAACTCATCCTTTATAAAAGGTGGAACATTAGAGAGGATTATTTTTTTTTGCTGGTTAAATTAACGGTATAACAGAAACCAACGTATCTTGGATCACAACTCCACTCTGAACAACACTATTTACCTTCTCTATAGCGTCTAAAAAGATAACTATAGCGCTATTCATTCGGGAGGCAGACACAATACTATCATACCCAACAACTTTCCCAACAGCCAAAGCACAATCTTCAACCGAACAATTAAAAGCAGGCACTATTTTAATACCATGCCTGCGTGAAAGATGGTCAAAACTTTGCCAAGGCGCCGCTGGCGCCGCAACAGCCACCCGGCCAACGCCTCACTTTTTACTCCACATACTAAACTAATACCTCCACAAACTTATACCAAAAATTCACAGCGATCAACACCAAAACACCCGCAGTAAGACAGTGTAGAAAAAAGAAGTAAAAAGGAAAAAGTTCACTCTCACCACAGCAGCACTCTCAACTCACACGCTCCTCGCAACACTCATTCCGCACATGTGCACGAGAGAGAGAGAGTGAGCAAAAGGTTCACATTCCAACAGGACAATGGCTCTAAGCACACAGCAAGACTTAAGGTTGTAAAGGTGCGTCAACTAAGCAAGGGTATGAATACTTATGCAATGTACTTATTTGAGTGTTTTATTTTTAATCAAGTTGTCACAATTCTGTTGTGTGCTCATTGTGGTGTATGGATTGTAGATTGATGTGGGAAAAAATTAATTTAAAGCAGTTTACCATAAGGCTGGAACATAAAACATAAAAAAATAACTAGATAAAAAAGTTTGTCGAGACAAACTTTAAGTTGGCTTTAGAAAGCCAAGGCAAGTTTTAAAAAGTTTTAGGTTTGATGGTTTTCAGTCTGTAATAGTTTGAAGTCTAAAGTAGTTTTAAAATGTTAAAGTTTGAATGTTTTGAAGGCAATACAGTCTGTCAGAGATAGATAGATTAGCAAGTTAGTAGCATGTTGCTAGCATGATTAGCAAATTAGTGCCATCTGGCTAGCATGATTGTAGCATGATTATCAAGTTGCTAGCATGTTTCTAGAGTGACTAGCAAGTTACTAGCATGTTGCTAGCATGATTGTAGCATAATTAGCATTTTGTTAGCATGTTATTAGCGTGATTAGCAAGTTACTAGCATGTTACTAGCATGATTAGCAAGTTGCTAGTATGTTTATGGCATGATTAACAGGTTACTAGCATGTTGTTAGTATGTTTATGGCATGATTAGCCAGTTACTAGCATGTTGGTAGCATGATTTTCACATAGTTACCATGCTGTTAACATGTTTCTAGCATGATTAGCATATTGTTAACATGGTTAGCAAGTTACTAGCATGTTTCTAGCATGATTAGCAAGCTACTAGCATGACTTTAATTGCTAGGCTTGGCTACTGATAGATAGATAGATAGATAGATAGATAGATAGATAGATAGATAGATAGATAGATAGATAGATAGATAGAATAGTCTCAAGGAATTCTGGGAGTTTTGACAGTTGGAGTTTGAATAGTCTTGGCTCATTTGAACATTCCGTCAATGTAAGTCTAAGGGATTTTCCCCAGTTTTAAATGTCATTTTTAGGAAAACCATAAGTCCAATCCATTAGAAAAGATATAGCACACCCAGTCAGATCAGTCTGAAGATCTGGGCTGAGTTTGGAGTTTGTAGAGTTAAAGCTCTAGGAGGAGTTAGAGTTGATCATTTTAGTCTTAGAAGAATAATAATAAGTTTAAGTCGGATTTCAGTAAGTTGTCTTTTTCAAGCCAACTTAATAATAATAAATAAATAAATAAAAAAAAACATGAAGGGGACTGAATATTTTCGCAAGACACTATATATATGCACTGACCTCGTTTAGCTGATTCTTTCTTCAGTTTTTCACTCAGAGAAGTGACTTTGCTTTCTAACTCCAGTTTTTTCTTATTTAAAGAGTCAAAACTCCTCTGTAACACGTCTTTTTCAGCATTCAGATCTTTGACTTTTTTCTCCAGCTCCAGTTTCCTCTGACTGAAAGATTCAATGCTTCTCTGTAATTGGTCTTTCTCAGCAGTGACATCTTTGACTCTGGTCTCCAACTCCAGTTTCTTCTGACCTAAAGAGTTGAAGTTGCTCTGTAACTGGGTTTTCTGAGTAGTGAGATCATTGACTCTGGTCTCCAACTGGCTTTTCTCAGCAGTGAGACCACTGAGTCTGGACTCCAACTCCAGTTTCTTCTGACCTAAAGAGTTGAAGTTGCTCTGTAACTGGGTTTTTTGAGAAGTAAGATCATTGATTCTGGTCTCCAACTCCAGTTTCTTCTGACTTAAAGAGTTGAAGTTGCTCTGTAACTGGGTTTTCTCAGCAGTGACACCATTGAGTCTGGTCTCCAGCTCCAGTTTCTTCTGACTCAAAGAGTTGAAGCTGTTCTGTAACTGGTCTTTCTCTGCTTGATCTCTTGAACCAGACTGTAACATGTGTGTAGCTTGTACTTCTCTCTCTGCCTGGAGCTTGATATGCAGTACTACAATGGCAGCCACCAGGAAAATGCACATAAGGCTAATACACACAGTGCTCAACACAACACACTTATTTCTTACTGACAAAGCTCCTGCAAAACAGGAAAACATAAAAATTCAAATAAAAGTTATAATCAGTTTTCTTGTTGAAATAGTTAAGCTTTTAAGAAATGTGTTCAGTATGACATATATGGACCTTAAAGTGCACTTGTAAAGATCAAGAACATGCAGAAAACAACTGTGCCGTTCAAAATAACACATGACTTCTGCATCACACTAAATGTCTTACTGTTTTGAGGTCTTGCTTCAGTCTGGCTGAGTTTTCGGCCCTGCTTTGCATAAATATCTTCATCTCTGTCCAGTCCCGTCTCATTGTACTTGCTGCAGGTCTCGTGGTTGTCATTTTTATAAACACTCACTAGTTCCATGATCACTTCTCTTCAGCTGTGGAATTTTGGAGGAAGAGTGCAGGGTTTAATATAGAGAACCTCTTCTAGAATTTACATACTGCTGACTGTCAAGAACGCAAACTTTGATGAACTGTACATCTTTACAACAAAAATGTGACTGATGTCAAACATGTTGGGTTTCGAGGAATCCCCCTCCCTTTTTTATTTTGCAGAAACTTAATTTTAACCAGAGTTCAAACTGTAAAAAAAGTATATAATCTTAGTGTCTTATAATTTTATTAACTTTATCTATTTTTATAAAATACATTTCTGTTAAAAAAGGATTACAAAGTTTTTTTTTTTTTTCTTGTACAAAGACAAGGAGCAAAGCTAATCACTTTCTTTACAAACTGGTGAATATTGGTAAAATAATTATTGCCTTTATCATGTTTTTTTTTTTTTTTTTTTTTTTTTGTGAATTTACTGCCAGAAGTCTTTAATATAATACATCCTTTTGTTTTGTTTTAAAAACACCAAGGCATTTAAATGAACTTGTTACTACATGTGCACTTATTCCAAAATCCATTCTGACGTTTCTATTATTTGCTATCAGTGACACTATGAGGTGATGAACTACAGACTGATGTGCTGTGCTGTACTCAAATGCACATTTCCCTCCAAAACGATGGATGTTATTTTGCTTACATTTGTGTGATTTTAATTTTACATCCTGCTGAGCTGGAATTACTGGAAAATTGAACTTGTACAGCATAAAGTTCATCACACAACATAAAGTTACTCTGAAGTAAACATTATAATCAAGACAATCTGAGTTCAAAAATTGCATTTCACATCACTATGAAACCAGTATCAGACAGCACATATTTATAAGCAACATATTGTTTAACCCTAACACTAGACAATATATATACTTATCGATATTTCTTCTAATTCCTGTTTACTTGAATACCCTCAAGCATTTCTACATTTTATTTTTGCCTTCTTTATTGCTTCTATATCATTATAAGAATGTCAGAAATTAAGCAGTCCTGTGAAACTGTATTGTCATACCACCTATTCCTACTCAAGAGAATGGCTGGAGCTATTTCACTGTCAACAGGGCACAATCCACAAGTTTCCTACGCCCCATGAGGCCTTGCGTCAAAAGTGGGAGCGTCTTCCGGTTCAATGTAAACAAGCGGGACATGACACTCATTCATTCAACAGCTGACAGGAGTGACAGGCAAATGAAGCCTTGTGAAGCACCGAGACTTTCCTCTGACTGTTTCGGGAAAAGATTAAAAACTGTGTTGAAAACAGCGCGATCTGGTGGTTAGTAAAAAAATAAAGCAGCCAAAAGCAGAGGAGTATATAACTGCAGCTTGGAGATCTCCAAATGGGGGCCGGAACTCCAAAACAGGGTGGGCGCTCCAAAATAGAGCATGGCTTCCTCCCTTTGACAGACAGGCATACGACACGCATGCGCAATTTTCCCCCCAATCCACTTAAGCGCAAACTCCGCCCCACATCTGATTTTAAAGATTTTATTGGTTGTGTCAATCGCAGTGTTGAGTACCTACACTATCCTACACAAATGCTAACCCCTAAACCTACCCCACACCTAACCCTAACCTTAACCAGTGAAATTGACTGCACAGCGGGATTGGCACTGAGTAGCGTGGCAGATAAACAGTTAATAATATTAAGCGATATGAAATCGTCAAGCCGTTCTTTAAGTCCCCAACCGGACCTCACTGGAAAATTGGGTCTTTTTAGTTACATCCAGAGTCACTACCCCTTCCTGCCCTGTGATTTTTAAAAACCGGGACGCACCCATTGCTTAAAACAAAGCGATAGAGTAAAACCTTTCGCAGCACAGCTGCACTGGGACGGCTCGCGGGAGAGCTCGTGGGTGATTCCCGCTTATATAATTAACTACTGGCCACAAGCTTTGGGGCTCTGCTCTCAATGAACATATTTATTTATATAGCATAGTTTATTTTATTTGAGATCAACTACAAACTGTTTATTTTATAAAGTTTAGTTTTAAAATGTAAGTCAAAAACAACAGGCTGAAGCCAGAGCCAATGGGGAAAGCCATTGCGTGACGAGACCCCACCCCATTTTGGAGGTTCTGCCCTAGATTGGCTCATGTTACATGCACAAAAGCTTAACACTGTGTTTGTTTCTTGATTGTTTGTATCTGATAAATAAATTTACCCTTTAAACTGTGCCATTAAATGTCAGTACGAATGTTAGTATGATGTAATAGAGGGAAACAGGAAACATACATGAACTGCATTTGGCAAATATTTAATTTTCCTGAAATAAATTGTATTCTTCATATTAGTTGAATACCTGGGTATTTAGAAACTTTATTAAATTAGTCTGAATTAAAATGTCCTCGTAAAGTAAGATCTGGGGATTTGAATAGAAAGTGAGGATTCGTTTGTCAGTGGTTTAGTGATTTCTACATTAACAACACAATCCTCAAATCGAGGCTTCATCTGGCACATCCCTTAACACAAGCTCCGATGCCTCGGGCGGTTCAAATGTCACATCACATAATGTTAAGTTAGTTGACAGTCAATTAAGATGAAGCCATCCAAACTTGCTGACGATGTGGGAACACAACTTCGAACAGCACATAACGTAATGACATTTCTCATAAAGGTTTACAACTTTACAAAGTAAACAATGATCCGAAAAACACTTGGCCTCTTTGCTAATTAACACACAAAATACCACTGGCATACACCGCCTCACCGGAAGCGCCTCCAGGAAAAAGGTGGATAGAATTCAGAAACTC
>JAHKKF010532578.1:0-22903 GCA_019740295.1 Labeo calbasu
ATCTATCTATCTATCTATCTATCTATCTATCTATCTATCGATCGATCTAGCTGTCTATCGTCATTTATCTAGCTGTGTAGCTGTCTATCTATCATCTAGCTGTCTGTCTATCTATCTATCTATCTGTCTGTCTATCTATCTATCTATCGATCTATCTATCTATCTATCTATCTATCTATCGATCGATCGATCTAGTTGTCTGTCTATCTATCATCAAGCTGTCTAGCTGTCTGTCTATCTGTCTATCTATCTATCTATCGATCGATCTAGCTGTCTATCGTCATCTATCTAGCTGTGTAGCTGTCTGTCTACCTATCTTATCTATCTAGCTGTCTAGCTATCTGTCTATCTATCTATCGATCGATCTAGCTGTCTATCGTCATCTATCTAGCTGTGTAGCTGTCTGTCTATCTATCATCTAGCTGTCTGTCTATCTATCTATCTGTCTGTCTATCTATCTATCGATCGATTGATCTAGCTGCCTCTCTATCTATCATCAAGCTGTGTAGCTGTCTGTCTATCTGTCTATCTATCTAGCTGTGTAGCTGTCTGTCTGTCTGTCTATCTATCTATCTGTCTATCTATCATCTAGCTGTCTAGCTGTGTAGCTGCCTATCTATCTATCTATCTATCTATCTATCTATCTATCTATCTATCTATCTATCTATCTATCATCTAGCTGTGTAGCTGTCTGTATGTCTATCTATCTATTGATCTAGCTGTCTGTCTATCGTCATCTATCTATCTAGCTGTCTATCTATCTATCGATCTAGCTGTCTGTCTATCATCCATCTAGCTGTCTGTCTTCTCTATCTAGCTGTGTAGCTGTCTGTCTATCTATCTATCTATCTATCTATCTATCTATCTATCTATCTATCTATCTGTGCATTCATCTTTCCGTCTGTCTATTTAGTTCTTTAAACTTCCTTACATTAGCATTTGAACTGCAAACCTGCATCTTGTTTTGTTACCTCAATATAAACCTGAAATTCAAAAGGCATGCTCAAGTCTAAAGCACCATGGCCACTGATTGGATTGTACTTCAAAACCCATGCTTACATCATCATCATCACTTCACTTCCCCATTTTCTAGTACAAAATAATAACCTCTTTGGAGTCATTTCCATTAGTATTTAATTCAGCTTTGACACAGCTCACCAAAGAACTCAAACTCTAGTTCATGTTATGGATCCCTTAGTTTTTCAAAGCACATTGTCTCTGAAGCGGTCGATTCAAGTCTGCAGTATCTCTAAAATCAGAATGTTTTAAAACGAATATATGCTGGGAAAGATTATCTTGGTCTTCCATTACATTTTTTCAAAACAGGCCCTCAGAGATGAGGCGAAAAGGTGAGTAGCTTTGAAAGTATATCTCTCGTATTTGTGCACTATTGGCTCTACAGGCTCCAATTTACACACACCCCCAGCTGGTTTATTGTCGACCTTGTCTTTCAATACGGCCTCTGCGGCTGAATTTATAGAGCATTATAAAATCATACAAACAGAAAGCAAGGGAGAGAGAGAGGGAGAGAAAGAAGCCGCAGATGAGTGTCCTCACTGAGTTCACAGAAAACAAGGCCAATGCCCTCCTCCTTTAACAGAGCTGGAATGAGAAGAGGGCATTTCATAACAGATGAAAGCCAAAATAAACATTGTGATCTCATTGGGCCATGAAAAGACTGTCTGGGACCAATAAGAGGCCATCGCTGAGACAAGGGTTGGGTTCTTCTCTCCAGCCAACATGACAACATCACACCCAAACATGTCTGATGTCTAGCAACAGAAGCCAATGAGTTTGGAGGGTTAGCATGACCCCGTTAGCCCCTGGTAGATGCCGTAACTACATCATCTCCAGGGTTCTGGGCCAGTCAAACAACTGCAATTGAGATTAATGGGAATGCTAACAGATAGCTATTTTAGACCTCCGTGATAGAAATAATCCAATGTCCCACAGCAGGTCTGAATCACAGTAGGAGTGATCCATGAACTTGAGCAATGCATTTAGTCCCAGGTTACTCTATTAGGGTTCTTCCCACAATGAATTTTGTGGATAAACATCAGAATACAATTATAATCATCAGTTTGGCCAATCAGAAGTAATGTTACCTGTGCACTTTGATGCTGGGCCAGTGTTCTTGAATTTGAACTGGATTTTCCTCGTCCATTTAATCATGTTATTTTTTCCTGAGTGGAAGAAATGTATTAATTATGTAAAAAAAGAGAACAATGTATATTTAAATAAGTCACATTAAGTGGTTTAAAGGTAAATATTTAACTCTAGACCCAAATGTACTAAGTAAAAAACTGAATCTAGCCCTATTTTACCTGGAGCTACACATATTTTAAGTAGTAGTGGAATTGGCCTAGAATGAGGCTTATCCTCTGTTACCCACAATCAATCACAGTGGCTTATACTGCCATAAAACCCACCTAAAGTCTTTTGTCTTTTATTATTATTTGCTGTTTTCTACAACATAAAATACCACAGCTGTGTTCACAGATTTCCACAGTATTAAAATGATGCCACTCAAAACAATCCACACATTATCCACCCCTTGAATGTTTGTTAATGAAATAGTTTGACTCATTTGACTGTGCTTTCAGCTGCTAATAAGAGTGCTGTACTCCAAACACATTTTTCTCAAAATCAGAACAGAAAATACTAAAACCTAAAAGTACAAACATACGCAACATAAAAGACATCATCTTTAAAAATTACATTTTTTGGCTTTTAGTATGAATATGTTAGCCTATATGTTATCTATAAGCTAGTGTGCTCCAAAACAATGACAAAATTCACATTTTCAAGCCTTCAAAACTTAGTCTTTCACTTCCACCAGTATGAATCGTTTCAGCTTCTCATTAAACTTTCTGTCCAATCAAATGCTCTCTAGAATCCGAAGCGTTCCGCCCCCTACATTATAAATAGACGTTGAAGCTGCAGTCTTGTTCAGAGAATTTGTATTTCTTGTACATGTACAGTGAATGGCACGTAAAATGTGCTTTCTGTTGGGGCAAATGAAGTATAGTTTCACACTGCGCAGTTTGCGAAACAACACTTCATTTGCACACAGCCAAAATATAAACGGAACGCTATTGGCTATTTAAAAAAGGGGGTGGGACTGCTTGATATGTCCCGTCTTCCTGTTTCAGTTGAAATATAGAGGAATTCCTCTATAATGCGGAATGTCACGGAATTTGCCATATTTAACACCTCTTAAAATAAAAAGCCTTGTGTCAAAAGAAATATTAATGACGGTATCCTTATCAAAAATGATAATCTGTGTTCTTTCAAAAATCTTTGCCAATAAAAACATGAAAGATATATGCGCCTTTATACGACTCGCCTGCAATGGCTTTCTAAAAGAATGGGGCCAAAGCCCGAAATCCTGCACAGAGTTTGGGCCTGAGCAAGTGAGAGAAGAAGAGATGTGAAATATGTGCCTAATAAGAGGTGAAGGTGGCACGTTGCACACCAGCTGCCAGGGCACTGACGCGGCACAAATAACTGCAGGGGAAAGTCAAATAAACGGATAGAGTCATCGCCCAGAGCGCAGGAGAGCAGAGAGTGAGATGGGTGTGGATGCTTCAGACCAGAGCTGCAGTCTGGTGCACAGCAGCGTCGGCCTCTCGGGTTAGAGGTCACATTAATGCTCTCTGACAACACATTCCCTTTGGTATCAGCCTGTTTGTACAGTTCGTCACGCCAGGAATGTCAGAAGAACAGGTAGAACGGAGGGAGCCCTGCTGGAAAAGGCAGCATTATCACTGCTAGCATGAGCTCATCCGCCATCTGATTGCAGCGATGGGCACTAGCGTCGCTATAATGTGAAATTTTGTTTGACAGGATTTTAACAATAAAAGATGTGTTTACAACATTCTCCACCTCTGTTTAGAACACAAACAATGTCCGAATTAGGATTGAATGACTTTTCTGAACCAGTTATTTTCAACTAATCAGTCAAATCTGTCATGAAAAAACATGACAGTATTTCAGTAAATAAAGAAGTGTTTACACTATTTTCTCTTGACTGTTTACAATCAGACAAGCATTGGAATATGAGAATGAATTGGGAATTATTGACTATTTCGAATCAGTTCTGTTTAATGAAGCAGTCAAATAAAGAAACAGAAGTGTTACATTTTTCTTAACAGTATGTCAGCGATAAAGATGTGTTTACAGTATTATCCACCAGCTGTTTAAAATAAGAACAAACAATGTTCAGTTTGGGAATGAATGACTCTTTTGAATCAGTCGATTCGGTGACGAAAAACATGGCAGTTTTTCAGTAATAAAGATGTGTATACAGTATCCTGTCAGCTTTTTAGAATCAGAAAAAAATGTTAATCAGGAAATAATAACTAAGTTCTTTTCAGTGAATCTGCTGAATTGGTCAAGAATAATAACCTGATAATATTTAAGCAGTAAACGTTACAGTATTATCCATCTACTGTTTAGTTCTTTTAAATGAATTGGTTGTCAAAACCATTTCCTTTTTTTTTCAGCAAATAAAGATGTGTTTACAGTGTTCTCTCTTGGCTGTTTACAATCAGAACAAGCACCGGAAATGGCAAATGAATTGGGTATTATTGACTCTTTTGAATCAGTTCTATTTAATAAATCAGGAGAGAGAAATGTTGCATTTTTCTTGCCAATATGTCAGCAATAAAGATATGTTTACAGTATTATCCACTGGCTGTTTAAGATAAGCACAATGTCCATTTTGGGAATTAAAGACTCCTTTGAATTGGTTCTTTTCAATGAATCAGTCAGAAAAATGACAATATTTCGGTATTAAACATATGTTTACAGTATACTTTAAGCGTTTTAGTATCAGAAAACAAATATGAAGCAGGAATTAATGACTGCAAGTTCTTTTCAATGAATCTGCTGAATTGGTCAAGAAAATATTTCAGCAATAAACATTTACACTATTATTCATCGACTGTCCAAAATCAAAACAAATGATGTGATAATCAGAAATAAATATTTAGTTTGAATAGGTTCTTTTAAATGAATTGGTTGAGTCAAGAAAGCAAAACCATTACATTTTTCTTGAAATTTTAGCAAATAAAGGTGTGTTTACAGTATTCTCTCCTGGCTGTTTAGAATCAGAACAAGCATTGGGAATTAGGAATGAACTGGGTATTAACGACTCTTTTAAATCAGTTCTGATTAATGAATCAGTTAAATCAAGTCAAAGAAATGTTACATTTTTCCTGACAATATGTCAGCAATAAAGATACGTTTACAGTATTATCCACCGGCTGTTAAAATTACAGCAAAAAATGTTCCATTTGGAAATAAATGACTCTTTAGAATTGGTTCCATTCAATGAATCAGTCGTTTTCGGTTTAAAGATAAGTTTACAATACTCTGTGGGCGATTTAGAATCAAAACAAACTTTGCATGAATCAGGATTAAATGAATCTCTTAGTTCGTTCCAATGAATCAGTCGATTCACTGAAGAAAAGCATGAGAATATTTCCGTAACAAAGATGTTTACATTATTGTGTTTTTTTTTTCTGATTCGAGAAATAGAAAAAATATCAATCAGGAATTAATGACCAAGTTCTTTTTAAAGAATCAACTGAATTGGTCAAGAAAAAATATTTCAGCAATAAACATAATACTATCTAATACTATTTAGAATCAAAACAAATGATGTGCAAATCAGAAATGAATAACTCTTTTGTATCGGTTCTTTTAAATGAACTGGTTGAGTCAAGAAAGCAACCTCATAATATTTTTATTTACATTTCAGCAGTTGGGTATTATTGACTCTTTTGAATCAGTTCTCTTTAATGACTCAGGAGAGATAAATGTTAGCATTAAAGATATGTTTACAGTATTATCCACCAGCTGTTTAAAATTAGAGCAACCAATGTTCAATTATAAATGACTCTTGAATCGGTTCTTTTCAATGAATCAGTCATTTTGGTAAAGAAAAACATGACAATATTTCATCAATAAATTTGAGTTTACAGTATTCTGTGGGCCATTTAGAATCAGAACAAACTATGCATGTATCAGGAATAAATGACTCTTTTAGTTCATTCCAACAAATCAGTCAATTCAATAACAAAAATATTTCAGTAATAAAGATGTTTGCATTACTCAGTTTTTTCTGATTCTGTTTGAATCAGGAATGAATGACTAGAAGTTCTTTTCAATGAATCAGCTGAACTGAAGAAAAATATTTCATTAATAAACATTTACAGTATTATCCATCGACTGTTTGAATCAGAACAAATGATGTGTGAATCAGAAAGATGAATGAATAATGAATAACTCTTTCGAATCAGTTCTTTTTAATGAATTGGTTGAGCCAAGAAAGCAAAACCATTACATTTTGTCAGTAAATATGTGTTTGCGTAGGGTGTTTACATAGGGTGAACATCCTATATTGCCTAAAATATCCAGGTTTTGGCTTTGTTTCCCAGTTTTCATACTTGCTCAAATGAATGATCGAAAAGTAGTTTGAACAATAACATGCAGGCATTATTATATAATCGATCACTGGCGTGTGAGAAGGTGGGATCCACAGAGAACGTCAAATCGAAGCAAATACACGTAAATACTAGGTGTGTTCGATCTGCAGCGGCACTGCACAGACCGATTGGCGTTTGACATCAAAGTACAGCGAGAGCGATTCAAAAGCATAAGGATCCGTCTGCTCTTTATAGCTCTCACTTTGATGTCATACACTGATCGTCTGCGCAGCGCAAACAATGCCAAAACCTGGATATTTTAGGCAATATAGAAATCCTGACCAGGGCGTGTCCAGGAAAAAGGGCACGTACGGTCACCCTAGTTTACAGTGTTCATCTATTTAGATTTAACACAAACAATGCTTGAATCAAGAAAGAGTGACTCACTCATCTGAATCATTTGGGTGGTACATTCACTAAAGGGTAGCTTTTTTTAGCTTACCTTAGCTAATATTTCTACAGAGTAGCTTGTAGCTTAATGCCAAAACATGGCATAGGATTATAAATGTGGCATTACCTCATTTTGCAAGTGATGTATCAGCATTCGCTGGTCTTTTTAAGACAAGGTGGAGCCTATTTGGTGATTTAAAGGTGTAGTTTTACTCTGAGAGGACTGTGGCGCCTGCCATCCATCCCATGAGGCTCTAACGGGGCGGGTTAGAGAAAAAGGCACAGAGCAGAAAAGACACTAGGGGCACAGGGTCAGTTAAAAATTGCTCAGACGTGTAAGAGGCAGGGATGAACAGACTGCATTGATTTAGATTAGCATTCTGTCATAGTGGCACACAAGACTTAACCCACCTACAGGTGTTTGTCAGTGTGACTTCTCTCGCTGGCAAGTAATGGCCCTTTTTTTTCTCCCCGCGAGCTGCACATACCAGCAAACACGCACAAAACAAAAGCCTGCGCACTCCAATGACATACTCCAATAGAGCCGGAGTTAGATGGATGACTTGTACAGTCCCACTCTGACAATCTGGTTGGAAAATGAGGAGACGTGATGTATGAATATGAGCGAAGCATTTTGTGAACGCGTGGGTGTGCATGCATTTGTGTCTGCTCGTGCGGCGTCAGTGAGCACCGCCGTCACAGATTCTTCGGCTGGCAGCGCGCCACCGTTGCGTGAGCTGCCATCGGTGCTCTGACTCAGCCCTGTCATGAGGAGGGAGAGAAAAAACAAACTTCAGGCCATCTGCAAGCCCGTCAGGAGGCCAGCAGGTCCCTATGAAGCCATTTACCCGCTGCTGGAGCTCCAGCCTGGGCTGGCACACGCCGCTAATACTGCCCTCGATACCAGTGCCATCTTGGTGGGTGGGGTCGGCTGTTGCTTTAGTTGCTTTCTCATAATTACACATTCATTTCTGTGGAATCCATCCCAGGCTTCGAGGTGACCTAGTGGATAGAATTAAGCTAGACCTAATGAGAAAAAAAGAGAGGATTTTATTATATACCTGCTTCGTAGTCAAACAGCGCCCAGCAGTGCTAATGCATTGCATTTTATAATTATTCAAAACTGTGGCTGTTGTTTCAGTAGTTTTTTTTTCCAGAATGCTTAATAATTCTTGAAACTACAAGCACCATATGCTCAATTTTTCATTTTGATCTGTTGGTTTCAATTTGTTTTATTTTTTGTAGTCTTTAATTTAATTACTGTCAAAGACATTATTTTTCTTAACTTGCTTTATTTAAAAAGGAATTTATTTGTCTCTTAAGTCTCTTCTGCTCACCAAAGCTGCATTTATTTGTCCAAAAATAAAGTAAAACTTTAATATTGTGAAACTTTTGGGTAAACTGTGATACATTTTTTCAGGATTTTATGAATAATATAAAGTTCATAAGATCCGAATTTCTTTAAAATATAAATCTTTTGTAACATTTTAAATGTATTTACTGCCAATTTTGATCAATTTAATGTATCCTTGCTGAACAAAAGTATTAATTTATTCTTCAAAAAAACCCAAACAAACAAAAAATAAATAAATAAGGGTTCAGTAACATTAACATTAGTTAACTACATTACTTACACTGAATTAACAATCAAAAATATTCGTAAAGCATTTATTAATCTCAGTTCATAATAATAATTTGCTAATGCATTATTAAAATCCAAAGTTATGTCTGTTACATTAATTAATGGTCATGAGCTAATATGAACTAACAATGAACTGTTGTAGTTTTATTTATTAACATTAACAGAGACTAATAAATAATGTAACAAATGTTAATGCATTAATTAACATTAACTAATGAACCTTGTTGTAAAGTGTTACCCAAAAAACATACTAACCCCAAACAGAAGTGTATATTTGTTTTTGCTTTTGGCGATATTTAAACATATTTTCTTAATTTAAGTAGTACCGACTACTATTAATAGTATTTATTTACACTTAACACATAATGTAAAACAAAAACCCTATAAAAATGGTTAAATTAAATTAGCTAGCTGTTTTTATTGTTGATTTTATATATAAATGTTAGTAAAAAGAAGGAAAATAAAAAAACTTTTATATGTGACCCTGGACCACAAAACCAGTCTTAAGTAGCACAGGTATATTTGTAGCAATAGCCAAAAATACACTGTATGGGTCAAAATTATTGATTTGTGTTTTATGCCAAAAATCATTAGGATATTAAGTAAAGATCATGTTGCATGAAGATATTTTGTACTGTAAATACTACTGTAAATATATCAAAACATAATTTTTGATTAGTAATATGCATTGGACTCCATTTGGACAACTTTAAAGGTGATTTCCTCAATATTTTGATTTTTTTGCACCCTCAGATTCCAGATTTTCAAATAGTTGTATCTCAACCATACATTATTCTATAACAATATAATATTGTTCCATAACAAACCATACATCAATGGAAAGATTATTTATTCAGCTTTCAGATGTTCTCAATTTGGAAAAATTTACCCTTATGACTGGTTTTGTGGTCTAGCGTCACATATATCAATCCACGTATGTGATGGACATTGATTAAGATTATCTATAGTGTCTACTTTGAAGGCATCTTAAAACAGCTTCATATTTAATGAGGCATATGCATTTAATGAGTCTTTTGCGCATAACCCCTATTGTTGTGAGCTGGGATAAACTAATCATCACATAAGGTACTTATCTAATACTATTAGAAGAGAAGTTCACTTCCAGAACAAATTTACAGATAATTTACTCACCCCCCATGACATCCAAGATGTTCATGTCTTTCTTTCTTCAGTCGAGAAGAAATTATGTTTCTTGAGGAAAATATTTCAGGATTTCTCTCTATATAATGGACTTCTATGGTGCCTGCGAGTATGAACTTCCAAAATGCAGTTTAAATGCAGCTTCAAAGGTCTCCAAACGATCCTAGCAGAGGAAGAAGGGTCTTATCTAGCAAAAAACTAAAAATACTATTTCTATGCTTTTTATTCTCAAATCCTCATCTTGTCTAGCTCTGCGATGCGCATGCGTAGTCTGTGTAATCCGGGTCAATACAGTTAAGGTAGGTCGAAAAACTTCAAAATCTTTTGTTGTATCTTTTTTTGTAAAGGGCGTTTGATCTTCTTTGCACAAACACTGGGTTTGGTACTTCTGCATCTGTTGTTGGGGACTCCCAAAACCAAAATATGAACCTTTCATAATCCATAATAGGGGCTCCTTAATACCGACTACTAAATATCACAAACTATGACTACAATTCAGAATTTATTCACACTAAAAACATAACGTAAAACAAAACCTCGCAAATTGTTGTGAGCTGGGTTAAACTGGGTCATCATCACATAAGGTACTTATCTAATACTATTTAGAAATGAGATGAGGAACAGCAACTCTATATTATAAACTGTTAACAAGACATCAGCATGTGGCTACAAGGCTAGAATTTGCTTTCAGCGGGTTTGGAGTGGCTATTTCCTGCTCAGGTGCAGCATTGCCATGGTTACCGTAGTGCGTTTCGTAGGAGACAGCAGGCAAAGATTACAGGAACGCAAGGAGGAGAATTTCTGGAGAAGACAAAAGGCAAGAGCCTGAGACAAACAGAAGCAAATGAGATACTCAGAACATTCGAGTGTGACTATAAACATATGTGACTTCAGTTACAGCACATGAAAGCAGATACTTCATCACCCACCCACACACACACACACAAACACACACTCATGCTGATGTATAGGCCTGAGTGCTGAACTGTAAAGTCTAGTGGATGATCTACTGCAGCATCTGTGCTAACCTCCTCACCGGCCAGCGCTCCATCACTCAGCCCAGATGAGGAGTTATAGAAGATGGCTTTGCCTCCCTGCACGGCCCTGCGGTCGGAGCTGCAGATAAGATGAGAGGCCCTCCAGAGAGTCATACAATAACAGCAGAGAGGACAAGAGGAAAATTGTGAGTGCTGATCGCTGCCCTGGGCTCCTCCGCAGGCAACGAGGCCACTTTCATCTGATTCCAGGAGAAATGACAGCCATTTGGAGTCTCATCACCCTAGCAAGCAATCTCATTTTCCCCATACAAACACAGAAAGAAGGAGAAATCTGTAAAGAATGCAAAGATTTCAGTCAGTCGAGAGCAATCAATTTGCCTCAAGTAGCTCAGGGAAACCAGAGTTAGAGCTTCGGGGTGAAATTATTCACATGCTTGTGCTATTCCTGAAAAGGCATTGGAGATGCAAAACACTTCATTATGATTCTGGGAGGGGATAAATACGAAAATACTCTGCCTATCAGGGTAATTCACGGTGAGTAAAAAGAGAAAACGGTTAACAACACAGTGATAAGCGATTATTTATTTTTAAAAGCACAACAAAATGCGTCCCTCGCCTTCAAAAGATATGAAGCTATTGTAAAAGTCCTCATCCGTTCGCAGCACCTGTCAAGCGGCGAAAAGCAGCCAGTGATGATTTTAGCATGGGAAGGGAACTCACCATACACCTGCCAGATAAGAACTAGCGCTTTCCACTGAGAGGCCTAATCCAGCATCATGGAGAGTGACATGAACATTGGTGTGGGGTTGAATTGACGGATGGGGAGGCTCCTCACTGCGAAAGCCGTCCACGTTGAGCCTGATTGCATTGGATGAAAGTACAGAACCTGCAGCGCCGCACTTCATCACCTGGGCCAACATGTCTCCAAAAGCACAACCGGCCCAGACACCTTTCTTGCGAGCTGACAGCCCATCTCACAGCAGATTCCCGCCCGTGCGATGCTGCGGGCCTCTAAAAGCGGGATTAAAGCGAGAAATAGCACTTTATTCGCCGTACCTCACGGAGGCGGCGTGGATGTAACGCTTTGATGACGCCTACGTCATATTAAAGTGTCACGCTGGTGTTGCGGTTAAGTCCAAACACGCCACATAAAGGATATTTTAGTATGCCGAATTACAGCCAGAGATGGTTGGGTTAGCTTAGCTCTGAGTGTAAAATACAGCCGTGAATTAAGGCGCTATCGGCGTTCCAATCCTTTTTATGCTTTAATTCGGTTTGATTAAAGCAGATGGATTTTATGGGCTCATCAGTAACTTAAATTAATTTACGATGTAATTCAATCAGCTGTTGTTTCAAATATCTGATTAAAACCGATTTAGCAAGAGCCCTTGGTTACATCCCGGAATTGAGTAACAAGGAGAAAGTGTAAAGTCAGAATTGTTAAAAGCCTCGAAACATTAAGTGGTAGGAAATTGCCAATCAGAAACGTTGCCTTAATAGATCAATTCGAAAACGCAGGTCGTAATTAAGAGTAATTTTCTACGGAAATAATAAAAGAAAGGCAAAATGTGAATGTGATGTGGCAGCATGATTTGAAGAAATGAAAAAGTGCCCTGGTACATTGCAAAAATCTTCAGTATGTGCGTGTTTGTTCAAGTTTGGGTACTTTTATGGCCTAGGGGGAGTTTTTTATTACAACAACAGGCTTCCATTTCCTTTTTGTTATATGAAAGACACATTAAAACTGCCTTGGAGGGGGTTTTTTTTAGCACGCCATCATTTTTTTATTTCATTTTTTTTTAAATAAATATAAAACATGAATTATCTTTAAAACTATGATTACTAAGAATTTTATACATATATTTTGCTTAAAGAAAATGCAGCTTATTTTTATGAACAATGTTTATTTTTGCTCCTTGATGTCTTTTTTATAGGTACATTGTCACCCAATTTCTTGTTCCTATAATGTGAAAAAAGTAAGATTTTTAAGAGTATCAGTAAGATTTTTTTATGTTTTTTAAAGAAGTCTTTAATGCTCTTCTATTTCTATTTCTTCTAGTTCTATTAATTTGATCAAAAAATACAGAAAAAAGTAATATTATGAACTATTATTGCAATTTAAAACAACAGTTTTCTAATTTAATATATTTTAAAGTATAATTTATTTCAGTGATGATTATTACTCCAGTCTTCAGTGTCACGGGATCCTTCAGAAATCATTCTAATATGCTGATTTATTATCATTTATTATCATATATATATATAAAGAACAGCATTTATTCAAAACAGAAATTGTTCTATTTTAAAGTATATGAATATAGAAAACCACTAGTTTAAATTGCAATAATATTTCACAATATTCATTTTTTTCTGTATTTTTTATCAATTAAACACAGCCTTGATGAGCAGAAAATACTTTTTCGAAAAGACGGAATATAGACGGAATATGTTTATAGAGAGAGAGTGAGAGCATCATTTCCCTGTCATTTTTTCAATTTTGAAAAATGTGTAGAAATGTTATTTAATTTTGTGTATTTGGGATATATAAAATGCAAGTTTTATAGCTTAGTACATATTTTTTCCTAAATGTTAAAATGTCAATTCCCCACCGTCATTTCCATCAAAGATAAAATCCACAACTTCAGAAGCAAAGACTATACTGTGATTTTCCATATAGCCCCAGTGTCTTTAAATCTTACAGTAGCACATATACTGACCTGACTCATAGCAGACATGCAGTGGGACATGGCGTCTCCTGCTTCTAACAGCTTCTATTCAACACTTCCAAACCCAGTGAGACAAACAGTGAGAGCTCAAGAGCATCTCAATGAGATTTGAATTGAGCGAATGAGGAATGAAAAAGGCCCAGAAATTACTTTTCATTTTATCAGTGATTTTAAATGTATGAATTAGCTCTATTGAACAAGAGCTTTCACACAGGGGAACTTTCTGAGGCGTGAGAGTTTTGCCAGATTACAAAACGGAGCTCATGAGGGACACAAATGGCTTCAGGCTATCAATATAATGAATTTAGAGACTTTAGCACCTCCTTTTGATGCACTTAAAGTAATCTTGGTCAAAGATAACCAGTGAGATATATATATATATATATATATATATGTTTTAGCTTTCTGGTTTGTATGGGATGTAATATCGCACCACACTGCCAATTCTACCCATCTCTCCCTTAGTAACATTCACACCTGAGGGTGAGAATTATACATTCAAGTCAGACCACATCAGAGGCCGTTGGGGTTGTAGTTTCTATGTGAATTCAATGCTCAGCCTCACATTAAAAATGACACACACACACATACACACTCTTCCTGGCCTTGCAGAGTAAACAGGGGGAGGTCAGTCAGGGATCGGATTGCCTCAGGCTGCAGTCAAACTCTCATGTTGACAACTTGGTATCATCTAACTGAGTTTGACTTCTGTCTTTCGCATGGCATATCACTAATGGATATGGGGGCGTAAAATTACCGCCTCCCATCTGGGACCCTGGCAAGAAACAACAAAAGCCAGTGTCCCGACGTCCTCCACCAACCGGCTACCGGAGACACGTAGAAGCTAATTAGCAGATCAACCCACAGCTCATCTATCATGTATTAGGGGAGGGAAGGTGAAGGAATGTTGAAAAGTAGGACGAAAATCCTGTGTTTGCAGTTTTCCGCCCCAGTTCGAGCAGAGGCGCACTGGGAAGGAATTGTTGATGCTTTGTTATCAATACACATCAAAATTACAGCCAACACGAACTAGAGATGCACAACATTCTGGTATATTCCATATTAGTTATCACCCTATAATATATATATATATATATATATATATATATATATATATGTAATTATCAGTATCCAACTTATTTTTCCCTGTAAGAGTGGGTGTGGCCATTTGTAAATTTAATGTGTCTGGCTTCTGGTCTCATCCGCATCCAGCTATTTTTAGCTGTACAAACAGTTCGTTTTGCTGCTTGATATTGCAAATTGGTGTGTCTTACCATATTATTTTAATGTGTTATCCTAATTATGAGCACACTGGTTTGTAGTGAAAACTGTTTTCGTTTTCTGCACAATGTTATTCAACCTATTATTTCCCTATAGCGGATATAAACCAGAAGTCTCGCCCACAGGCTTACTTCAACGTTGAAGAATACGGTGGATTTGATGGTTTGTGGTTCTTAAACACATTATTTTCCACATACTGTACATTATTGTTGCTCTTCTCTGCCCCGCCTTTCTGAAACGCATCGATTTTTACAAAGCTCAACGTTCTGAAAAGTGCTGTGTGCTCTGATTATTCAGCTATCCAGTGCGTTGTGACTGGCCAGTAAACCTCAAGCGTGTGAGGGAAATGTCACGCCCCTTACCATGTTGTGATGCCGTGTCCCGGCGCAACGAGACAAAAACAATAAAACCCAGGTTCAGGAAACAGTCCTCCATAAAATGTGCTGCACACTCATGTGTTCTCATTTGGAAGGCCAAACAAAGTACTTTCGCTTTCACAACGAAACACACAGCGTCTCCACAACATGGCGGTGACTGCAACAATACTACAGCAAGAAAAGTTATGCCTTCTTTCTTTCCATATACATTTAGGCGGTATTATGCAAATCTTCCCACACTGTGACGTAGACATGTGGGGGCGTCTTTGAATGAGCAGTTTTAGGAAGGCGTGGCTATAAAAGGCTATAAAAGTCTTATCTTTTATAAAGAATATCTCTTTGGGTTTGAGACTTTAATCTTTGCAACTTTACAGATCTAATATATCAGCTTGTAACACTCCAAAGACAAATGAAAACATGAAATTGCATCATATGACCCCTTTAATTATTATAATTATTATGCCTGAACACAAAATAATATAAAATTTAACTAACTAACTAATCTGGTATTTTTGAGTTATTGGCCATAGCATCAAAATAAATGTCAAGTTAAAATAAAGTTTATTTGTATTAATCAGGTCATTTTAAATATTGAATATTAAAGGAGAAGTTCACTTCCGGAACAAAAATTTACAGATAATTTATTCACCCCCTAGATGTTTGTGTCTTTCTTTCTTCAGACGATAAGAAATGTTGTTTCTTGAGGAAAAAAATTCAGGAATTATCTCCATATAAAGGACTTCAGTGGTGCCCCAAGTTTGAACTTCCAACATGCAGTTTAAATGCAGCGTCAAATAGCTCTAAACGATCCCAGCTGAGGAAGAAGGGTCTCATCTAGCGATCTGTCATTTTCGAAACAAACTGACAATTTCTATACTTTTTAACCTTGAACGCTCTTCTTGTCTAAGTCTGCGTGAACTGTTTTTTTCTGGTTCAGTACGGTCAATACAGTTAGGGTATGTCGAAAAACTTCCATCTCGTTTCTTCCCCAACTTCAAAATCATCCTACATCGCTGCAGAAGTACCAACCCAGTGTTTACAAAGTGAGCATGCAAAGATCAAATGCTCTTTACAAAAAATGGTAAAACAGTGATGTAGGATAATTTTGATGTTGAAGAAGAAAAGAGACAGAAGTTTTTCAATTTACCCTAACTGTATTTACCTAGATTACACAGACTACGCATGGGCATCGCAGAGACGAGACAAGACAAGACAAGCATTTGAGGTTCAAAAGTATATAAATTGTCAATTTGTTTTGAAAATGACCGAACGTTTCGCTAGATAAGACCCTTCTTCCTCAGCTGGGATCATTTAGAGCCATTTTTAGCTGCATTTATACTGCATTTTGGAAGTTCAAACTTGGGGCACCATTGAAGTCCACTATATGGAGAAAATTCCTGAAATGTTTTCCTCAAGAAACATAATTTCTTATTGTCTGAAGAAAGAAAGACACAAACATCCTGGATGACAAGGGGGTGAGTAAATTATCTGTAAATGAATATTAATAACAATAAACATTAAAATGGCTGAATGATTGTTAAACTGACAATATTAAAATCAGTCATTTAAAAGTTGAAATGAAATAGAAAATCACTATATCTATTTTCTTATTTATACCTCTGGTGAGATATAGTGGACTTCTCCAATTATTTATTTCACTTAAAATCTTTCTTACTACTGCAAGTTTGCATTCAGACCTGCTTACATCCAATCAACAACCAAAGATAAAATCAAGTCCCCGCTCTACATTTTGATAATCCGTATCATTTAGATGTATCCAACTTGATCTCATGACGAAAACTTGTTCCATGTACGTTCCGTGACACTTTCGATGTGAAATGTCCACTGAGTAGCGCTAAAAAGTACTTTTTCCCAAAACAGATAAACGTACATATGGTATGTTTTATGTGGCATTGGTTTTGTATGTGTCACCGCAGTGGCGCTATAACTCTAATGCTCCTTGACGTTTTAAAATATTGTACCATCTGCACTACACCTAAACCTACCCGATAGTATGAACAAAAGCAAATGTGGCATAAAATCTCAATCGCAAGCATGCCGTTTTAGCTTGTTTTTCAATCTCTCATCTTTCAGCTCTTTCATCTCAAGTCATGTTTTTCACAGGATTTGTACCCAAGGATTCCACATCCTCAGTCCAAATCTGTGCCGGTTGAGCTACCGTGCAAGCGTGTTACATCCGGAAAGCGAAAAATATGGAGCTGTAATCATAACTGTGTACGAAAACAATTTCAAGTGCTCCCTGTTTAACCGCTATGTGTTGGAAACTGCAGAGATATGTTCTTATTGGTGCGTATTTCGAGTCTTGTGAAAAATTTCGTCATGAGATCAGGTAGGATGTATCACAACACGGAAGAAAAGACCTGTTGTTACTTCAGTTACATTGCAACCTTTAAAATGAAAATTGACGGTAACTGATGGTAGCCTTACAGAAAAAAATACTATAGAAGCCAGTGGCTACATCAACATTCTTCAAAATATCTTCTTTTGTGCTCAACAGAAGAAAGAAACTCACAGGTTTGTGATGATATGACAGTGAGTAAATGATGACACAATGTTCATTTTTGGGTGAACTGTCCCTTTAATATCAACGTATCCCTAATGGCAATGTACTTACATACTTTGCCTTCTCATTTCAAACGCCCAACACACTCCACTGTTGTACAGAGTGGGGGAGCAGGGATTTATCTTCTTCATCCTGAAGTGACCTTTACTGCTCTGGAGGGGGATCTATTGATTGGCAGCGGCAAAACATTTGGCTGGTCCTCTGTAGTCTTTTTCCACAGAGGCCAAAGTGCTAGAACAACAGCAGTGGTGGCTGATATTCATGGAGTCTGTTTTAATTGACATCTTACAAACGCAACCTGACAGCTTTCTCACACGAGAGCAGAAGACAGCGGGTGTCCTCTCATCAGTCGCTTCCTCATGGCCTCGTCTGGCTGGTTTGAAGCTGACTGAACGTGTGTGTGGGTGTGTAAGTGTGTGCGCGCCTACCCGAACATGCTCTTTCGAAAATCTTAGTGTTGTTTTGATCTCGGTATGAGTGAAATGTAAGCATAGATGATACGGGAGCTGTTCTTCTAACACTAGACGTGGCATGATAAAAAAGCGATTTGCTTCCATGTAAATCTGAGTTGTAATTGTGTCTTAACCAGCCATGACCTTTTTTTAATTGCTTGGTTGAGCTGATAGCCCCGCCCACAGTGAAATTTCATTGGTCCATAATCTGCAGTATAAAAGTCAACAAAATGATAACTGACCATATTTACTTTCCTTAATGCTTGTTCCTAGTCTTATTGTGATCGATTCATAATTTAGTTTTCCAATGAAAAAAAAGGCCTCATAATCTTTGATCAAATACTGTTTGAATTTGCTCTTCCTCTGAAATGACCTTCCTTCTATGCTGACATCTCTTAGGATGTGTGTACTACTGGATAATGCTAACAAATAGCTAATTTTCATGGTCTAATGAAAAAATATCAAGTTATTATGGAGGATTTTATGGATAAAGAAATATATTTTGCAACAGGATAAACAAAAGCATTGTTAAATTCTATATAATAATGCATTTGAAAAAATATTTCTGAATTTATGATGTTACATTTAACTATATTTTTTAATGTTTATTTATTTGTGAATTATTATTTTTTTTTTTACATTTATCAAGTAATCAATTATTAATTTAAGTATCACACCAATCTCTCCGTAAATCCCATCCTATATTTTTCCTCATTGAATATTACAAAAGAAAATGGATTAGAATTAATCCATTAGAAATTCATTTCAACTTTAAACTTCAAATCAGTGTTATTTTAATTATCATTTGATATACAGTTATAGTTTTGTTAATATTTTGAATTGATATATATTCTGTTTTCATTTTTGTTAAAATGTTTTTTTTCTGTGTTTGGCTTTTTTATTTATTATTTATTTATTTATTTTATGTAGTTCATATTATTTATTTATTGACGTTTTACTTGTGTTTGTACTTCTAGATAAACTAAAACAAAATGAGAAATGGTGCCTTGGCAGCTAGCTGAAATAGAATACATTTAAGATTTTTTATATTTATTTGATTTTATTTTATTTAACGTTTGCTTTGAGTAATGAAAATGTTTATTTATTTATTTTTTATATATATATAGTTTAGCACTTTGAAAAAATGCTGCGTTAAAACAACCCAGCGCTGAATGAAATATGGACAAACCCAGCGACGGGGCTGATTTTGAGACAGCGACTGGGTTAACCAAGCCTTCTGGGTATTTTTATTTAACTATTGCTTAAACATAACTATATTTCTTGCTTAAAATGAACCCAAAATAGGTTGGAAATGAGCATTTATTAATATATTTAATAAACGTTTATTAATAAGTTGAATAAATAACAATTAAGTAATAAACATTTTTAAACTGCTTGTTAATAAATCTTCACCTTTTGATTATTGCTGACGCCTGATATGTAATTTACAACCTATTTTGGGTTCATTTTAAAACAGCCATATAGCATTTTTGAAACAATAGTTGAGTAAAATAAAACTACCCAGAAGGTTGGGTTAAACATTTAACCCAACCTCTTTGTCAAAACGACCCAGTCGCTGGGTTTGTCCATATTTCACCCAATGCTAGGTTGTATTTAACCCAGCATTTTTTAGACTGTTGTTTTATGTTGTGATTGGCTTTAACTGTGTCACACTGCACAGCAGTTTTATGTTCACTGTCTACAGACAAATTGGTGGTTGCTTGCACAGAGTTAGTCCAGCGTGTGCGTGTTCATTATCAACAGTGTCAGGCGCATTGGGGTGCATCTGTCTGCTGTTATCTCAGTACTGCTGGGGCAGCAGAGCTTGGTGAACCCTTCTGTTGTGGGAACAGGCACTGCAAACGCTCACACTCTGATCTTTGAACATCTGATGCTGGCAGGAGGACCATGGCCACCACATATCACAACACCCTCCCCCATAATGCCCTTATCAACTGGCATGACGGCCCATGGGCAAGAGGCAGGAGCCAATGTCAGTTTAATTAGTGGGCCACTGGAGCCCTCGAGGTACAGAAATGTGAGAGAGTATCAGGCAGAGCCAAACACAAGAGTGCAGGTGAAACAATGGTGATGTACAAAACATCTTTACACAAAGCTCCAGTTTTTACTATTTTTAGGGCTCTACAGTGCGACCGCACTAAAAACTACTGAATGCAACTGTGAAAAATTATTTAGGAGCACCAGTGTGACTGACCCGATTAGCATATTTGTGTTTGCGATGAGGGGAGCATCTCCAAGCAACAGCAGTGTTTCCTTTATGAATGAAAGTATGTTTTTAAACAAATCTAGTGAGTCAATGAATCAATTACACATTCATAAAAACAGTCGCTTGCTTCATTCCTAAATGAATCAGCCATTCCAACAAATCAAATGAATGAATGATTCAGTAATTAAATCAGTGACTTGCCGCCACCTACTGGCAGTTTTAGTTTATATGTTTATATTAAGCTATATTTTCAATTTAAAACATTAATCTCAGCATGAATTTATGAATTTAATTGTACCTCTGAGCCTCATTAAATGTCTGAAAATACTCCTACAAGCTACTTTTATGTTCTTTTTTGCCACCTCTGTAGTACAAATTCATTTTGCTAATACTGATTTCAGTTGCTTGGTTACTTATTCTTCTACTTGTTCTTATTCTATTGTTTTAATTAGAAATTTTAAAAAGCTTATAAATATACATTTTTTAACTTGGCATTAAAGACACTTTCAATAAAATTTGAAAAATGCCATTACAAACATAAAAAATGCCCCTGTAAATTATTTTAAGTCAAATATCACCTCGTAATGGGAATGCAAATTTTTAATCAGAATATTTGATTATTGATCGGAAGGTTCTGCTTAATTTTTTGACTGTGCTACTTACACCCTATTTTCATTTCTTACTATCACACATTGTCTCTCTCTCTCTCCCAAACTCTCTCCTGCATGATGAGTTTTAAAGTAGAACATGATCTGGGATCAATATCCTTTGTTGGTCCTGGAAAAATCATAGACCTACTTCTACCCATAAGTCCAAGGATGAACTGGAACCAAAAAAACAACCTAGTATACACTACCATTCAAACAAATTTGGGGTCGGTAAGTAAAGACTTATTTAATGTTACAAAGAAATGCTTTTGAATTTTCTGTTTATCAAAGAAAAGCGTTTTACATTTTTCATGAAAATATAAAAATATTTTAAATATAAAATAGCTAATGTTTAAAATGTTTAGAAAAATAGCTAATCATTTTTTCATGTGACACTGAAGACTGGAGTAATGGCTGCTTAAAATTTAGCATTGACATCACTTGATTAAATTTCATTTTTAAATATATTTAATTTGAAAACAGTTATTTTAAATTAGACTAAAATTTTCTGTATCAACCAAAAAAAAAGCAATTATCTGCTCAACCACCGTCCAATTGTTTAAAAACAGCCAATGATCGGAGCAGATTATATCCCGTCAATCAAATCAAGTTGGTTGTTTGGTTAGCTAGTCCAAAGTCCAAAAAAAAAACACTAGAGGGAGCTTATTTACTATTAAGTATGATATGTTTGTTTGAATAAATCTTATGTGTAATTGAGTTGCAATAAATAAATAAATAAATAAATAAAAACACATTAGTTTTGATTGTGGTTTTTATATCTGAAAAGAAACAGCATTTGAATATAACTCATTGGCCTCTGTTGTTATCATAACCTCATAACCATAATATTATAGTGATGTACCAAATGACAGCATGTTTACAGCATTAGTTGGGAGAGATTTTGGCAGATGTTTTTATGAACATTCGGCTATCTGTATTGCCTGAGAAATTTAATATCAGTACACAGTGTTGGGGGTAACGCATTACAAGTAACGCAAGTTACGTAATATTATTACTTTTCCAAGTAACTAGTAAAGTAACGCATTACTTTTTAATTGACGAAAATATCTGAGTTACTTTTTTCAAATTTACTTTTAGAAATTTAGAAATTTTTTAATTTAGAAATTGGGAGTAAGATATTAGTTTTAGAATAAATGTGAACATGCATTAATTCATCTCACTCACAAAACACAGATTCAGTATTCCTCAAAATGAATAAAAACAGTGAAATTCAACTCAGAATATGACGCAAACATGCAATAATTAAATATGTTAAATAACACAAATATCCTTTATGCATTTAATACCATTTTATTAACAGATGTCTTTGCTGCTGACCTTCAATGATCCATTTCAACCATACTAATAAGCAAAAATGACTCAAGATAATCTAACATTAGTTTTCCTTTTTTTATATTGCTGATATTTTTCTTTTGCGGTCTACTGTACAGACGTGAATTCACTTTTCTCAAAGCCTGAGGCTTTTGGTGTGAAAAGGCTTTTACATTTGCCAAAAATAGAACTTTTTTATATTAAAAACAAACAAGCAAGCCCTGCCCAGATTTAAAACATAACGCAAAAGTAATGTAACGCATTACTTTCCATAAAAAGTAACGAAGTAACGTAATTAGTTACTTTTTTTAGGGAGTAACTCAATATTGTAATGCATTACTTTTAAAAGTAACTTTCCCCAACAGTACATCCCTACTTTTTACTGTATTTTTGATCAAATAAATGCAGCCTTGGTGAAAATATTTCTTTTTATGCCAACCCCAAATATCGAAACATGTCAAGGCTGACATTTTAACTTGCTCAGCATACAAAGCAATGCTTTATGCTTATCCTATAACAGTCGAGCCATCGTGGATCAGTTTCACACTACTTCATGATAGCCATAACGATTTGAGGAAATTATGGCAACATTTTT